>APFE030590508.1:0-12077 GCA_000404065.3 Pinus taeda
GGGGATGCTTAAATGTTTACTTTCACATTAACCATCAGAAATTTTCCACACATACCATTCAAATTCAAAATAAAAAAACTAACAAAATTACCCAATTTATATACACCATTCAAAAAAAAAGTAAAACTAAAGGAGAAAAATATGTATATAAATGAGTGGTTATTCCAAGTAGGCCATCAGGAAACCAGGTCTTAAATATTTTTGGTTACAGATAAAGGGCCATGTTGCTGAGTAAATGTTGTTTATCTAAATGTCAAGCGAGTGGGTATATATTATATTTACATGGTTAGAAGCGCTCATTTACAATTTTTGTTACTTAATTGAATGTAAAATGGTATGATCGTTTTTATTTTGATATTAATTATTATATGATTATATATTTATAAAAAATAATATTTATTAATTTTATTTTACAATATTTAATTTATTAATTTATTTGATGAATTTGTTTATTATTTTATTTTTAATTTTTTAATCTAAGAATTTTGGTCAATAAAATTTCATTTTATGTATTTGTAATTGAGCTATCTATGTAGACTAATTATTAATTTAATTTTTAAAACTATGATAATATTATATTTTTCAAAAATTCTAAATAAAATATAATTATTAGGCCGATAGGCTTTCCTTGAAAAAAGACTTTTGTCGTCCTTTTTCATTCTAAGATTGACACCTGTCATTTTTTTCAACGACAGCCTCATTGACATGTGACTGTATTCGTCATGGTCTTTAGTTAACGGGCGGACGGAATGGTGGGCATTTTAGTTATGGGCGAAGAGTTTGAAAACAAAATCTACTAGGCTTTTCTTTGTGATTCTTCTTCTTCTTCTGCTCGGGGTCTCTTTGGTGAAATTGTCCGCGCAGGAGGGCTGATGGCAGGGCTCGGCTCGGTTTGGCAAGAGTTATCTCAGGGTTTTTCTTTTTCTTTTCTGCATCTTCAGACTCGGGCTTGGAAAATGGCGTCACAGGACAACTCAAAAATGCAAGAGGAAGGGAGTGGGAGACAAGTGTTGGAAGGGCCCATTCACTACTAGAACAACTACCTTTGTTCTCGCAACCACCTGGTTTAGAAGAAGTTCAGTGAAACTTTCTCGAAAATTTGATAAATTGACCGGATTCAACGCTTCCTGGTATTCACATCATGCATCACTGTTCAAATAATTAAAAGTCAAGATAAGTCGAATTAAGAGCCTTTTGAAGATCCGCCCTTAGATATTCAGATTTCAGCCAAAAATGGCTTTGAGCAGCATTGCGGCTGATACAGATGGATCAGTTCATTCAAATTTTGCTTCAAGATATGTTCAGGAATCCTTGCCTCGGTATGTCTTCCTTCCTTCCTTAACACCCATTCTACTGCTTTGCTTTTTCCAAGGACTGATTAATTACGTAGTTTGTTTGGATTGATTGATTTATTATGTGATTTTTTACTTGAAGCTCAGATTTGAGAAAATCTAGGGTGGGAAGGCGTTTCAGGCACTTCAAATTCCACACATAGCAAGTGGGGCTCGACAAAGCATTGATATAGTGCTTCACACCAAAAGGTACCTCAATATCGTGTGGAATTTCGTTTCTATTGTTCACATTACTCTACTTTTGAAATGTTATTGCTTTTGGTTTCTTGTGACTTTCACTTCTCTGTACTCGATCTAACGAAGTGTACACAATTTAACAAAGTATACATATATACACATACAAGGAGGAGCCCTGTTAAGTTGAAACCCTTCTGCAGATCTAGATTTCAAGAGTAACTGACAATTTCTGCTGTGAACTCTTGAATACCGACACACATTATGCTTATGTTTTATTTTTTAACATTCTTTTGTACCTGCCTGGTTTTATGTCCTCTTCGATTAGAATAAAAATTGAAAAATGAGTTTAATCATAATTTAATCAGGGGTTTGATCCGTGTGTATATATAACATTGCACCTCATAGCATCTATATTATCATAAACATGATATGGGAAACCAGAACAGAAGGAGAAATTGGGCTACAGGTTTTTGGGGTATACGAGAAATGCATCTACCATTCAAGCGCAAGTAATGCGTATAGAATTGATTAGGAATGTATTAATAAGTGTCATACTTTCTCCAAACTTTTAGAAATTCTGTTTGTCAGACTCGAGCTAACATAAGTTTTTTTAATTTATGCAGAGAATTATCTATTATTGTTGTTAGGAACTTTTCAGGGGTTCTGGATGTGGGTGCTGATGGTGGTTGGACTCTAAAAAACTCAAGGGATCAATCCAAGAAGATTCCTAATCTTGTAAAAAATTGCTATTCATACATTTGATATCTTCTTTATAGTTACCTTTGACTTCAAATATTCTATATTTTCGGTTCGTATTTGCAGTTGAGGGCTTTATAGCCTCATCCTTGAAACTCCAATTAGATGTCCTGCTATGCGAAGTTTCTGCTTATTTCTAGTGATATTTCACAATGCTTCTGAAGTATGGGCAAATTCATTTATTTGTCGATAACTTTGCTTTTCTTTTTATGATTGTGCTAGAAAATTATGGCATTGTTGTTCATTATGTTCTAGAGACTAGAAGGCTATCAATAGTCCTTGCTAGCATGCACCAAGCCTGTTTATTGAATCCAATAGTAAATGGTGGCTATTCAAATTTGGAGCTAGCTTGTTATGGAATAAGCATGTATTACTTTCATTATTTTAAAATATTCTCTTTGCATATTTACCATTAATCATGTACTATCTAGAACATCACATTCACCATATAACCTGCCATCAAAAGGAGACGAAAGCAAAAAAGGATACAATGTTACTGTGCTTCCGTGCAGATTGTGTGCTATGCTAATAACTAGGAAGGGGGATCACAAATTGGAGGATTGTGAAGTTGTGAACCTTTCCAAGATCTGTCAGCAACTCTCTGATAGAGCCCATACTTTGTTTAAGCCTTAAGCATATGTTTCATCCCTGCAGGCTTTGGTTCATTTATACTATAGTGCAAACTTACAAAGGAAGTGACCCTTGAGCAAGTCTCTTACAGAATCCATACTTTGGATAAGCATACAACACCGCCAATAGGCTTTGTTTCATCTTCTGGCTATATCTAAAGATACGACTCCTTATTCTTGATTTCAGGCCTTTGTGCATCTTGTAGCATAACTACTTGCATTGAGGATTATGTTTGTACATTGTCCGATAGATATGATGATTCTAATTGTACTTTGCATATTGTTAGGCATTTCATATGCCACTTGCCTTCTCCTTTGACATAGAAAGGATGCCAAAGCATATCTCTTTCTTAATTTTTTTTTTGTTGGAAGTGCTTCCAGAAGACACCATGAGCGGTTGCACATCATAACCTGGACTTTCTTTGGCTTAGTTATCAGGTATCAGGGGTATCTGTTCCACCAAAATTCAATTGGACTTGGACTTGGCCTCACCCCTGTTTAATATGCCATTTGGGTGGGGCAAAGCACAATGAGAAGGAACCTTGTTCGACAGTTCAACTCTCCATCCACTTCACTGGTGTACCAAGGCCTTGATGGATGTTAATTTCTAGATTCCATATCTGATTATAATTCCTAGTAATTTTTATAACTCGAAAAAATTATTTCTGCAATTATTGAATAAAATACACTAGGATTTTTAACTCGGAAAAAGAAATAGCAGAAGCAAAATACAGGACATCTTTCACACAGAAAATTCTTCTCCAACTGATCTTGACTTTTAATTATTTGAACAGTGAGGCTCCCTTACTGGGAAATTGGCCTACAAAGAAAATTAGAAGAATTATTACAGCAAATAACCCTGGCAAATATGCCCCTGAGAAATCTAATTTGTAGAAGTGTTGTAGTATGTACAGCCCGCGCACAACCTCTCTTTCACACATGCGGCCTGCTAAAACTAAACCCGCATGGCATGTGTGACCTCGGCTCTCCTTGTATAGCCCCTGCAAAACTTCTGCGCAGAAATTGGTATGGCCTCCTTGCTGAAGAGCCTCCACTCAATCTCCTCTAGAATTTTCCTCTCACTGCTAAACATCTCTTTTCTCTTCAACTTCTCAATATATGTCAATTGTTATGTCTTTCTCCACTCCTTAGGCTTGCTTTTACAATTTCTCATTGAGTTAAATCTTGAACCCAAATGTCCAAAGTGATGAATGGCATTTGAGATTAACTATTGAAATTAAAACAAATTCACTCATGTAGTTACATTCCCTTAAATTTCCTAGCTCAATAGCCAACATTAATTAATTAACTTAATTAATGTGCTTTTCTGATGTTAGACTTAGGCTAAATCATAAAAACAACTTCCTCAATAGATTGAACAAGTTTCCTAGGGAAGCTTTGGGTGATTCATGCATGCTTGACACCTAACCAATGCAGAAATATATGTCTGCTACTACAAACATCAACAATGTGTTCTTTTATGATTTTTCTTTATTCATTTTTAACCTTAATTATGTATGATCCAAAACCTCAGACTCACTCACCCTATACCCTCCCATCAAAAGGAAAAAAATACCCTCCAACCTCCTTCCAAAAGGAAAAAAATGTTAAGAAAATGATATACTTGTTAAATTTTTTACCATGGTAAGTAGATTATGCACTTATATAAGTTAACATAAACCTATGTAGCCTGTAAACTAAAGATCTCAATCAAAATAACAATCTCTAAAGACATTAGTGTACAAACACACACTGCTGGAAATTACAAAGAGCAAATACACAATGTGGAACACTCAATGGTGTATCTATCTTCTATTCTTTGAAAGAAAAATAGTTAAATTGCTGTAGCTCAAAACTAAAACTAGCCAACCAACACATTGGTGAGCTTATGTCTCTTTTATAGAACAAGAGACAAATGGAAGATACAATGTATTTGGTCACATGCATGAAGTGCCCAAAGTGTCTCAATCAAACCCTAACCCTAATTTACTCTGTTGGTGCACCCTCATGCACCATACATGGACAAAAGTAATTTTTATAACCCGAAAAAATTATTTCGGCAATTACTAAATAAAATACACTAGGATTTTTAACTCATAAATGAAATAGCAGAAGCAAAATACAGGACATCTTTCACACAGAAAATTCTTCTCCAACTGATCTTGAATTTTAATTATTTGAACAGTGAGGCTCCCTTACTGGGAAATTGGCCTACAAAGAAAATTAGAAGAATTATTACAGCAAATAAACCTGGCAAATATGCCCCTGAGAAATCTAATTTGCAGAAGTGTTGTAGTATGTACAGCCTGCGCACAACGTCTCTTTCACACATGTGGCCTGCTGAAACTAAATCCGCATGGCATGTCTGACCTCGGCTCTCCTTGTATAGCCCCTGCAAAACTTATGCTCAGAAATTGGTATGGCCTCCTTGCTGAAGAGCCTCCACTCAATCTCCTCTAGAATTTTCCTCTCACTGCTGGACACCTCTTTTCTCTTCAGCTCCTGAGAAAATCACTCTCTCAATCTCCGTCAATTGTTATGTCTTTCTCCACTCCTTAGGCTTGCTTTTACAATTTCTCATCGAACTAAATCCCTAACCCAAATGTCCAAAGTGATGAATGGAATTTGAGATTAACTATTGAGATTAAAACAAATTCACTAATGTAATTAAAATTACATTCCCTTAAATTTCCTAGCTCAATAGCCAACATTAATTAATTAACTTAATTAATGTGCTTTTCTGCTAAATCATGAAAACAACTTCCTCAATAAATTGAGCAAGTTTCCTAGGGAAGCTTTAGACGATTCCTGCATGCTTGACACCTAGCCAACGCAGAAATATCTGTCCGTTGCTACAAACATCAACAATGTGTTCTTTTATGATTTTTCTTTATTCATTTTTAACCTTAATTATGTATAATCCAAAACCTCAGACTCACTCACCCTATACCTTCCCATCAAAAGGAAAACAACACCCTCCAACCTCCCTCCAAAAGGAAAAAAAATGTTAAAAGACAGATATACTTGTTAATTTTTTTACCATGGTAAGTAGATTCTGCACTTATATAAGTTAACATAAACCTATGTAGCCTATAAACTAAAGATCTCAATCAAAATGACAATCTCTAAAGACATTAATGTACAAACACACGCGGCTGGAAATTACAAAGAGCAAATACACAATGTGGAACACTTAATGGTGTATCTACTATTTTTTGAAAGAAAAATAGTTAAATCGATGTAGCTCAAAACTAAAACTCGCCAACCAACACATTGGTCAGCTTATGTCTCTTTTATAGAACAAGAGACAAATGGAAGATACAATGTATTTGGTCACATGCATGAAGTGCCCAAAGTGTCTCAATCAAACCCTAACCCTAATTTACTCTGCTGGTGCACCCTCATACATGGATAGAAGTGCTAGAAATAGTGTGCCCCAATTTGAGGATCTTTGTGGCATGCATGCATGCACATTCTTCCTTGGGATCTATACCTTCCTTGGGATATCCACACTACTCTAATAATAGATAACGCATGCAAGAACAAACTCTGAAATAGAAAAGCTAATTGAAGTGTTAAATTTGAACTACAATACATACCAATAGCTTATCACAAGTTGGTACAAGTCAAACTCCCCAAACCCTAGCTAGGAAAAAAATGAGAAAGCTTTAGCCATGATCTAGGTCCGGGTTTGACAAAGGACCCTTCCAAGACTTTTTACTTTTGTGATGTGTTAAATTGCATTTTTAAAAGAACATAAATGAATATAGATGCATGTTGTAAAAAAGAGGAACATGTCAATCATCAACAACATAAAAACATAAGCTGTTGATAACAGAGTTCGTCTAGGAGGTTTGTTGGGAGAAATTTGCTCGATATTTTGAAGTAGAGTTGAAAGAAGTTAAATTGAAAGAGGGCTACTATGTGATGGATCTCGTCAAAGGTGTTGATATGGTTGACGAGAACACTATTTGTGTGGCAGTGATTTTGGGTTCTACTTACAATGGCGAGTTCGGAAATGTCAAGCTGTTGAATGATCTCCTCCTATAGAAAAACAAGGAAATAGGGTGAGCTATCAGAGCTCCTTCGATTTACCTGCTCATTGAATAGGACTGACCAGGTTGAAAATTGTGACTGTGGTCATGATCGTTGACTACGTCCGATGGTTGCAGGTGGGACACACCCATACATCGCGACAAGTGGCAGATTTATTGCACCGTTCCTCTATCCTGATTTGGAATGGGATTTTCAGCTTCCATTGGTGAAGAGCATAAACGTGAGCGGGCACAAGTATGGACTCGTCTATGCCGGAATCGGATGGGTTATCTAGAGAGCAAACACGACCTCCTAGAAGATCTTATCTTTCCCATCAACTATTTGGGGGTCGATAAGCCCACCTTCACCCTCAACTTCTCCAAAGGTTAAATCAAATTTTCTTAGTTGATGATCAATGTATTTCATTTCAATTTATTAGGTAAATGGGATATTTGGATGTTTCCCTTGGACAAAACATCTTTGAATTAAAGTCATGACCTTGTACCCTGCAGGGGCCAGCCAAATAATTGCTCAATATTACCAGCTCATACGTCTGGGGTTCAAGGTTTGTTGTTGCCCATTGAACTTTTATTAGCTGTAATACCATTGCCGAGTTTACAGGCAGTTGTTACACATTATAGGGATGATTGATTTCTAAGCATGAGGCTGTCAAAAGCCAACTTTGTATCCAGATTTACAAATGGATAAAGCTCGAAGATTTTTTAAGTTAAGGGAAGCTTTCTATTATTACCAGGTATTGTTTCCGTTTACAGGCTAGGCTGCATGCATGCCCGCTGTTATTATTAGAGCTTGATTTTTTCTAATTTAATTTCACAGTTGTATGAGTGGTGGAAAGTAGGGAACAAAACAAAACAGCATGGAAGCATAGCATAGCGCTCCTCACTTGATTCTTGTTATTCATTACATTGCATTGTAGTCTCGTTCATTGTGTGGATTTCGGCAGAGTCTTCGTTTGCATTCCATTCCATTTCATGGCATTGTTCAGATTATTTAGTCTCACCTTATTTAATTCTTAAAATTTGTTGAAATGCTCTTCATGCTACAAAGCCAAAGGTTGTGAACGTGTTGATTTTATCCCTTTTTTTATCTTAAGGTAATTTTACGCTAAAAAGAGATGTAAATTCTTATAATTATTACATTCCATGATTTTGGCAGTTCCACGGTTTAAGCCACGCCCGTATCGTCATATTTGTTGGTTTAGATCTATTTATTTTGAGTGTTGTGGTTAATTTATGGGTAATCAATTTCAAAAGAGTGCGAGCTTATAAGAGCATTTTAGTAGCCCATATTTAAACTCGGGGTCCTCTTATACTGCCTAATAATTCACTTGGACCAACATCTCCTCTAGAGAAATTCAATAATTCTAATTTAATAATCCTATCGGCCTCTCTTTGTACCTTTTGAAACAATTCAAATTAACACTTAGGAGTGTCTTAACAATACAAATCATGTCTACAAATGCATTCCACTTAAACAAATGAGTATTTATATTTTTATTAATTTTTCATCAAGATTTCTTAATTTTTAATGTTTATTTCTTTGCATAAAGCCATTTTTCATCACATGAGACAAGAAACGTGAGATTTATTTCTTCATTATTGAAATACATTTCAGTTTCTTTGCCTTTACATATAAACCACTCTTCATTATTTTCACTTTGAACTAGCATACAAAGTGGATCCATTTAACAAATTTGTGTGGACAACTTTCTTTCTTGTTAGAGAATTTTCGGCGAAATCACATAAAGAATCATTTGTTGAAACGCGTCGACAAATGATTCTTTATGTGATTTCGCCGAAAATTCTCTAACAATATTATGGATCACAGAAGTCTAAATTCCTTAACTTTCTTTCTTCTTGGTAGAGTATTTGGATTTTGCTCTATGTATGTGCATAATTCTTTCCAAAGGCAATTTATTTCTGTAATTGGCTTGCTTCTCCCTCCCTAAGTATTCAATCTGGTTGGGTAGAGAAACATTGTCAAATGGTAGGGGATAGTCATGGTGGTTATTGCCTTGGTCACTAGAAAGCTTTGCAGATGCTTGGCCATGTATAGAGGTTTCTTAATTTTGGGTAATTAACTTACTCTAAAATGAAATAAGACATTCAACGTGTTCAGTGTAATATAGATATAAACAAAACATCTAAAGAAGAGTAATTGCACAATAATCCAGTCCAAGAAAACGAGGTTCCACAAACCAATTAAGCCTTTCAACCTTTTCGGCTTATTTTCTTATATCAAACATTTGTGCAGGGTTTCAACCAATTAACATTTCATTGAGTATATATCTACAAATCAGTGATTTTAAGATCAACTCCCACCAAGAAATTCTATACCTGCTCTTCAAATTCCTCTGAAGCTATTGAAAGCAAAACCAATGAATTATCAATATAATTTTACCATAATAAAAAAACAATTAGAAGACGTTTAGCCAGCTCAAATTGCTCATCCGTTAGACTTGAACCAACATTGATTCTAGAGAAATTCAACAATTCTAATTTAATAATCCTATCGGCCTCTCTTTGTACCTTTTGGGACAATTGCTAGTTGTATTTTAATGTTAAAGGTATTATATATGGTTATAATTGAATAGGAGAAGTGATAGCTATTTGTTTCATTTTTTTACCATGAAAGCAATGAAATGAAATTTGTATGATTTGTTTTGCAAAAACAACTTAATATGGCATAAACGTTATTCAAAGTTTTGTGAGGAAAATGATACAGTAATAAATGTTGGACAAAGTTTAATACCAAAATACAAAGAAAATAATTGTAAAAGTTACATTGTGGTGGACAATCCGTCCTTTTACAAAATGTGACTTGTTACTTATAGTTTTTTTTTAATAATTACACTACAAGTAAATTCCATGGGTGGATAGACACCATGGGTGGATCTCACTTACAACACCATAGGTGAATGAATATCATGGGTGGATGCCACTTACAATACCATGTGTAAATTCATGGGTGGATAAATACCTTGGGTGGATGAATACCATGGGTGGATGCCACTTACAATACCATGGATATATTCCATGAGTGGATAAATACCATGGGTCGATGAATACCAGTAGGGAGCGGGCTGAGTTGATTTACTAGAAGGAAAAGAGATTTCCAAATTCTGTTTTGTGGTATCAAGACTCACTATTGCAGTTATAGCAGTAGTGCAAACATCAACAATATGAGATTAGAGTAGCGTAGTGGAAGCCCAGATTGACTCAACAAAATTATATAGCAGGAGAATCAAATTAATATAGTAGCATGGTGGATAGTGATTGCGAAGTATTTTCTTTGCAAATGTTTCCATCTTCTCAGTGGCAGAGGGAGATCTATTTGCAAATAGAGGATGCAGTCTCTCTAGTAGTTCAAGTTGACTAAGGTAGAGGTAGTTATCGAGGCAATGAGGTACTTTGCTAGTTAGATCGTTTTGTAGAGGAGAAGCAATTCCCAATTTGACGGTTCAATTTTCAATGTAAAAATCACACTCTGGTTGTTTTTAATTCGTCATACTATATTACCCTTACTTACATCGATGGGATAACGATACAAAATGTTACATTTTTGTGTTACGTCAAGTAATGGAATAGGTAAATTATATCTTTAACGGGGTAATAATGGGGAGTGAAGGTAACCCACTGACCAAATCAATACTTTATTAAGAAATGAGAATTTGTGCTTACAATGAAACCATTTTATAGAAGTTGGGGTTCTCCAAGTGTATCACCAAGTGTTGTCACTACGACAACGACCCTCTAAAATTTTTTCCTATGTTAATTTTATAGCCTACGATAATTGCTGTTCCTAGCGCTCTTTGGTCAACATGTTGTTTGATTTGTTATCCACGCATGTTCTCCTAGTGTCGCATCCTCCTAAGTCAATTTTTCCTAAGAGCCATTACTTAACCATTAGAATAACTTGAGTTAGTAAGTATATGGTTAGGTGCACTCACAATTTTTCTTGACTTAGAAAATTTCCTTATTTCCATCCACACACTAAAAAACGCTAAAAAAATGAAAAATCAAGCAAAGGAAAGAAAATCACTAAGAAAAGAAAAAACACACTCCAAGTTGGTGAAGACATGTGCTCAACTTGAGTGCACTCCTTTAGGCCCATGGAGTGTGCCCTCCTTGAGCACACTCCTTTGGTCCCATGCATTGCACCCTCCTTGAGTGCACTCCTTCATGCTGAACGGATGTGCCCTCCATGAGCACACTTCTTCGTTTCAAATACATGTGCCCTTCCTAGATGCATGCATGTGCCATATTGTTGCATGTGGGTGCACTCGTAATAAGAGCCCACTTAACCGTCTTTAACTAATCCTTTCATGTGACAACAAGTGGTGCTCATGAATGAATCAATTTTGCATATATATTTCTTTAAATCAACTCAGTTGATCAACTAGTGTTGCAAGTAAGTATTGCATGTCAAATATTTCCATTGCATTTCATGATTTCATTATTATTCTTCCTCTTCTTGTTGTCAATCTTTCATTTTCGAGATTTCTTGTTGGTGTTTAAGCTGAATCTTTATGATGCAAGTGTTAATCTAATGTCACATGCAGAAACTCTTCACCTTCTTGAACCTTTCGTATACCATCATGCATACAACGTCATCTATAAGGCCTTGCAGAACTTTCTCTTTCTTATCTTTCTATCATATCCTACTATTTAGAGTATTTTCCAGGCTTCCAACAGGTAGAGCGCACTTCTTGAGTTGGTATCTTGATCAGGGTTGAAAAGTATGCCATGTTTGACCAAGTTCTCGTCCTAAGCACACTTCTTCAGTATGAAGAATTTCACCCTCCTTATGTGCATGAGTGCATCACGAAGACACGAAGCTTCATTCCTTCATCCCTTCAGCATGCGACAGTGTGCCCTCCTTTTCCTTGAGTGCATGTGTTCATTGTGAAGGCTCAAAGCCTTTTCTACCTCTTCCTTCATCCCTTCAGAGTGCAACAATTGATCCAGATTTAAATAGGAACGCAAAAAATACAGAGATAACCATATACACAAAGATGCAGCGGAAATAATGCTTCATTTCATTAATGGAAAATACCGAAATATGCTTACAACCAGAATTGGAAATAAACCAGCTAGGGCGATGGTAG
>APFE030590516.1:9835-26481 GCA_000404065.3 Pinus taeda
ATATATGATTTTTATTTAATCAAGTTGGGTCAATTTCAATATCGAATGGATGGAAGGATGATTTGCTCACTTACAAAATAACGTCGTTTATTCTTCAAATATAGCATAATTATTAAACTTATTATCTTTTTTGCCAAAATAAAATTTGAGTATCAAAGCAATTCTTGGATTTACTCATGAAGTTTCTAGAAGTAATTTTAGTGAGAGAGGGAAATATTATTTATAAAAACACGTAGATTGTGATGTTGAAATTTTATATTATTATTGGAATTTGGTTATAGTTTTTTTTTAATTAAAATTAGAAATTTGAAATATTTAAATAATAGTTATTAATATAAGCTTAAATTTAACATTTTAATACACTTTAAATTATAATATTTATTGATATATGTAATTTCATCAAAATAAAAATTACGTTAAAAATTTCAATCTTTGTTAATAAAAAACAAAATTACATAACTTTTAACTACACCATTCAAAAGAATTAATGCATTATTTATATAACATTTAACATTTAATTACATCAATTTCTTGGCTTGGTTGGCACTTACTAGTGAAAATTTTGACTTGCTTTTGTGCGCGTTGATGATGAATGATTTTCCATCCTTGACGAATCAATACAAGTTGGTTCTCCGCATAAATATTACATCTTAGATATGTTGGCTCTTTGCATAAACATTGCATCTTGCTTATACATGTCGGGACTCTCAAACACGACTCCACATACATCAAGGGGAACCACATCTAGTTATACTTCATCAATAAAATCAACACTGATAGCAAATATAATCTTGCACTGTTTTTTTACCTTCAACTCCACATCCTTATTTACCCACCCTAGTGGATATGGGTTTGGATAATCACGAAATTCAAGCCCCAATTTCTTAGCCCGCTCTACTACAATGAGATTCACCTCCAATCATGAGTCGAACGAAGCATCAATCTTTGTCTTCTTGACCTATATCTTTATATGGAAGCGTTTTTCCATTTCTTTCTCTTCATGTTGTTGAAGGCTACTCAGATTCACCTCCTTCTACACTGACGTACAAACGATCTTCTCATCCACGTCCAAGTCGCTTTCAACTTGGTTGCTTGAATCTATGCCCATGAGATTATGCTTCTTATTATATTTCTTTGTATTCTTCGGATTTAGCTCTGGATGCAACTTCCAACACTTCTCTTTTCTATGGCCATCAATGTTGCAATGGTTATAATGGTTGTTGGGATATTTGCACTAGCATGTTGTGATTGTCATCTTCTTATCAACTTTTTCCCATTTTTTCTTCTTATTTCCCTCCTTAGAAATGTCTTATTGTTCCTTCTTCTTTGATCCACTTGATTGTGTTGTCCTCATGCCTATGTTCTCTAGGTATTGTTCTTGTACACAAGCCTCATCCATTGATTTAGGCTTGAACAACATCACTTGCTCATGCATATGGCAGTTTAGATCCATCAAATAATTGAGGAGTACATATGGGTTCTTTAGGGAAATGCCCAACATTATGGCCATCTTTCTAAAATAAGTGGTATACTCTTGCACATTTTGGTCTGGCATTTTCCTGAAGTAGTGCCATTGGATCAACTAGTCCTCTACATACCCAATAGGGTAAAACTGTAAATTAATGAGGGTTTTGAAGTCCTCCCACTTAGTCATTGGAGGCTCTTAGCCTCAGGGTCTCTGTGTGGCTCTCCCACCAAGTCAGTGCATGGCCCTCTAATTTGAGCTACACAAATGAGATCTTTTGTCCTTCCTCAATTTGATGGATGCTGAAATAAATTTTCAGTTGCTGCAACCAGTGATTCAACTTCAGGGCGTTGATCTTGCCATGATATGACTTAATATCAAATTTTGCTTCCTATTTAAACACAGGTTGTGATTGATTCATGGCACTTGAACTAGGTTAATCTTTTTTGGGTTCTTTATTCGACTGGTTCTACATTTCTCCCTGATTTTCTAATCCCCCTTTTGATTTATCCTTTGCATTTGAACACCCATATTCTCCAAATATCCCAAGCTTATTATTCAAGGCTGCCATGATGAGATTTACATTTCGATTTATATCTACAACTTGTTGTTCCAACCGCGAAAACCTCACCTCCATGTGATCACTAGGGTCATTCACAGATTCGTTGACCATGATTAGGGTTTTACAATTTTTGGCCTTGTCGATCTAGATCCCCTACAAATATCCATAATATGGCCAAAGAAACTTGCTATGATACACATATGATCCGTAAAATATTGTGGATATTCGAATGGACAGTTCATCACAACATATCTCATAATATTATAAATTGAAAATAATGCATAAAATAGAGAGTGGAAAAATCATAAGACACAAGATTTGCTTTGGCAAATCCTTTAAGGAGAAAAACTCAGTTGGAAGGTGAGGTCGCTCCGCTCTCTTTCTCTGTTTAGAAATATGGCTACGAGTACAAAGAAGTATGACATATGGCCCATGGGTTGTTGCAGTGCACAAATCCTTTGTGTGTGCTCTACCTCCTATCCCTCTTAGCTATTTTTTCTTACCTATGGAACAAATGCATTCGAAAAATGGAATGTCTCTTCCTCCAAGTGGCCCAATTATAACACAACTTGATAGCCTACTAGTGGTTAAGTTTGACTACGTCAACTGTTAACCAAAGTTACAATATAGACTCATCTAGAGTATTTTACATCATAATCACATGGCTAGCCCATTTTTCATGAATAATGGGGGATGACGTGACATCCTCCCAAATTATAGATGTAATAACAAGAATGTCAACTTCTGAATGGCAAAATGTTTGCATACTGACTTTGATTGATGCACTTCTTGCGCCATTGGAAACATCTTTGTGTGTGAAATAACATGAAAAGGTGTTGCGCTAAAAACGAAAATTTTACCCCCCAAAAACATCGTTTGATGTCTCAAAATGCTCCAGGAAGGTTTCAGACCCTATTTTACCAAACTGGGTCCCACTAGTAAAAACGATCATGTGAGTTGATTTTTCCACTTTTTCTACTCTAAATGCATGGAGATGGATGAGAAACAATATAATGATCCAATCTGGATCACCAATGTACCTAACGAGGGTTTGAGATTTCTGCATACTATGTGCAAAAGCCTTGGAGTAAAAATTAAGAAGAGCTATAGGTGGATTGATATGGATGATGCCCTTAATGTTTATACAATATATTGATGTTCATATTGCAAGTAAGTTGTGTACATTTCTCTTATTATTTTTAAAAATATATAAATCACTCTAGCCAATAAATTAATTAATTTCTATATTTAGATAGTTGTTGAAATTAAAGTATATCTTTTTGTAACTAAGTGAACTTTTTTTATGAAAACAATGTCCACTATGAAAACAATGTCCACTATTTTTTTTTATTCAAAAAAAACCTAAAATCCTAAAAATCCTAGTTAAAAAATACCTATCAACATAACTATGAATTTTTCCTTTTAATCAAATTTTTAATTAATTAATTAATTTAACAATTTTAAAATTAATTAACTTATTATTATTTTTAATAATTAATTCAACTTATTCAAAAAATTCGAAATATGTTAAATTAATTAATTAATTTATATTTTAATAATAAATTCAACTTATTTCAAAAAATTTCAAAATATTAATAATTTTTTATATATTATATTTTAAATATAATTAAATAAACTTGAGCAACTTTTTAAAAGATTAGACAACACATACAAAAGAAAAATGAGTTTGACACAAACCAAAGGTGATAGGAACTCCTCATGCCAGGATTTATACATCACATTGGCTTTGGAAGCTTCGTTAAAAATGTTGAACGCCATGACATTTGCCTTTCCATAATTGACTTGTACACCATACTTATTAAAAAATAAATAAAACTAAGTATATATGTTAGTGGGTGTGTAAAATAATTTCATGTGCAAAGCATCTACTTGGTATCCATGTTTTCAAAGCCAGTGGAACAGTGAGGGGCAAGATTTCTCCCATGCAACCTAGAATGCGAGACATCTTACCAAAAATCTAATCACTGAGATACCAAGGGGCGGATTAGGAATCTGTGGGGTTGGCCAGAGGGAGCACTAAACCAGGAATCCCTAGAAAGTGAAGTTTGAAAAAGACAAAGCTCCCCCTTGACTATAAATGAAGAGGACTCATCCACAACTAAACATCTTTTTATTATTATTATCAAATACAACTTATCGCTACAAAAATATTACGTAGACGCCCTGGGTGCTGAACACCCCTGATTGCGGGTCAGCCGTCGTGTCAGAAACGGCACGTCAAAAACCATTTCGGGAATTGAAAACGTAGGTCTACCTGCACTGACAGGTCTCTCCTGCAACGTCCTAAGGTTTGCTGATTTCTTTTCCAACAGGCCTGGAATTTGACTTTTCACATCAATCTTTTTGGAAATCTCAGTGGTTAGTTGTAAATAGGAGAGTGGTATAAACAAATTTATAAATTAGTTTGAAAATAATGGAAAATTTTGTAAGATTATGATAAAAATTGATAGAAATTTTTTAAAATTTGGCTTATAGTTGTCAAATTTCAAGATTTTGGGTGCCTAGAAATTCTTAATAGTGCCGAATCTATTTTCATTATAAAAAGAACTATTCGAACATTTTAACATTTTGAATTTTTTTACTAAATTCTAAAAAAATTAGAATCCTAACAAATTTATAACATCGATAGACAACTCATTAAACAGGTAAGTTCACTGGGATAAAACGATTTCTTCCCACTTCTGTTTTGTTAATATGCTGTCATAATCAACTAAATCATTTTCCCATTTGCTTTCATCGTGTCCTAATTTTCAGAGTAGAGTTGAGATGTTTATGACTATGTGATCTTTACCTTAGTAGTTGTGCCATGGGAGAAGAGGACGCAATAGATAACATACAAAAGACAATGTGAGGAAAAGGAAGTTACAGTAGTGGTTGAAAAATTAGTCCAAAAGCTTTTTGTTGAAAGGTGCGGGCTTGCCCTCAATTGGGTTGATGGCCACTGGAATAAAGTTTCATAAAGTACACATGAAGTAGTTATTAGTTGTGACATTGTTTTGTGAGGGGCTCTTATCTGAACAGGGAAGTTGATCCTAAGAGTCTCTTCTTGGTTGAAAAATCACGGGTAATGGATAGTTCCGTTGTGAAGGCTTTCCTCTTATCCTTCTCAAACTAAGGAGATCACGCAAAGACACGTTAACGAGAAGTAATACGAATTTGGTCGAGCCTTATCGACACTTTATCCTGTTTGATAAGCTGAAGTTGTGAACTGATTACCTATATCTTTAAACAGAGAGGAGAAGTGGGCAGAAACAACAATCTTTAATTTAAGTCTTCCTCTCCTCAATCTCTAGCTCCTAAATGAAATTGATATTTCTTTTATGATTTCCATAGTTATGGAAGAACTTTGTGTTACCATCTCCCTTTTTAATCTAAGTTGCTTTACTTTTTAATTGCCAAGCTTCTTCTTCTAATTTTAAGATCTGGTGTTTCCTAGAATCTAGAGAGCTCATTCTCTTGTCTAAATCGATAGGAAAAGAGGAAGTATAATAGATCTAAGAGATATGATCATATTCTGTTTCAATGGCCAAGAGTTATTTTTTATGTTCCACTTTCCTGTTCCTCTCCCAAGTACCTATCACTAGCGATCTAAAGGCATCATCATCCAACCATGAGTGGTTGAATTTAAAGGGATATCTTTTTTGTGGGAATCAAAGTCCAATTCCAAGACGATAAGTAAGTGATTTGAAATCTTATCTTGTGCAATCTGGGATCTGACTCTCCCTCATTTAGCCACTAGATGATCAAATATCAAGAATCTATCAAGGTGTTTAGCTATACCATCCAACCCTGTCCTCCCATTTCTCTAGGTAGGAGCTAAATGGAAAAGAGGAAATGTCCTAAGTTGATATAGGTGCAGCATCGCTGAAAAATAAGATGTCATAGGGTCCGGTCAGCCTGTGATGCCCAGGTCTCTCCAACCGATGAAGTAAAATTCAAATCCCTCGTAATAAGGAGTGAATGTTTTGAGAGAATCTCGCTATCTTGGACCATTTCCCAGAATGTTTGTCCATCACAATATGGTATGTAACAATTCACCAGAGTTATGGGAAGAGGAAAACCTTTGAGATGGCCTTCTTGGATGATACCAACCACTGATGAGTAAGATTGGAAGGAGGCTAACATAGGATCCCATAAAGAAAGGAGCTCACTTGACAAACCATTTGAATCCATTGCACGTGTGCCAACACAAACAAAGATTTTGAAAGGCCTCCCTCGCCTTATCTACTAGAACCATGTTCTCTTGTAGCAGAATGATGGAAGGACGATGTAAGTCAATCAATCTCTTGTCTTATGAGAGAGAAAAACGTTGAGGTTGCTGTTACCCCTTATATTTAGTGATGGGATGATCATTAAGAGGTAGAGATAATAAGCTTCGGTGCTCTAAGGTCCCAAGGTTCAACGTTTAAGTCAGAGGGAGGTTTCAGGCATAAACTATCTTGACTGGATTTTTGTGGAATGGATTTTTGTGGATTGAGTTCTCTAGCAAGAAAAAAAAACTAACCTTAAAAAAAACTAAGCTTTTATGAGATATTTGGTCGATAAAAAAAAAAAATCATCTATCCTCTTTAAATGCCAACATAATGCCATTAATCACTCCATTAATAAAAGTAAGTGAAAATCTACAAAGTTTTACGACACTTTGATATTTGCATGTAAACCTAAAGATGCACATATTTTTTTATCTTGTTAATCCATAATAATTCTGGTTTGTTCCAAAGGAAAATCCATCTAAATATAAAAATTCATCCAGCTGAGAAGTCAAACTATCCCAGAAAAATCTCCATCTTATCATTATGAAAATACTATGATTCGTGAAACAAACCATAAACCTACAATGTAGTTTTACTATATATTCGTGAAACAAACTATAAAATATAGCTTTATTAGAGATTCATAAAACTAACTCTAATCCTTCATTGGAGTTTATTCCTTTATAGATAAATTCACATTTAATTATATACACAAAAAATGATGAGTTGATATTTCATTTGAGATATCATGCATTATATATATATGAAAAATTGTAAATGTAGTTTATTATTATTTAGTCAAATTGGATAAATTTTAATGTTATACGGAGGGAAGGATGATTTTTTCACTTACAAAAATAGTGTCATTAAAATTATACATTTGTTATATAGTTTTTATTCTTCAAATAAAGTATAATTATTGAACTCTTATTATTTTTTTCCAAAATAAATTTGAAGTATTAAAGCAATTCTTGGATTTACTCATGGAGTTTCTAGAAGTAATTGCACAAGATGTGTGATGTTGATTTTTTTAATGTTATTATTGGAATTTAGTTTTAGTTTTTTTTATTAAAATTATAATTTTGGAATATTTAAATAGTTTTCAAGTTTAAATTTAACATTTTAATTCACTTTAAATTATAAAATTTATTGATATATGTAATTTTATCAAAATAAATCTATGTTTAAAATGTCAATCTTTTAATTAAAAAAACCAATTTACATAACATTTAATTTATAGCATTCAAAATATTATAACATTTAAATTACATTATTGAAAAAGATGTAAAAAAGAATCTCCATTCAACAAAAATCACATAGACCATTCTAGATGGCTAAAACAATGATAAAGACCATCTTAGTTTATGCACTCTGTAATGATTAAAAATTTACAATGTATGGAGAAGTACCAACATAATCAATTTTGAACATCTTAACAAAAATATTATTCCAATTAGGGTACCTAAAACTTTGCAATGTATGGAGAAGTACCAACATAATCAATTCTAAACATCTCAAGAAAAATATCATTCTTATGTTAAAAATGTCAACATTTTAATTAAAAAATGAATTTACATAACATTTAAGTTACAAAATATTGTAATATTTAAATTACATTATTGAAAAAGATGTTAAAAAGAATCTTCATTCAACAAAAAACACATAGACCATTCTACATGGCTAATCACCTTTTCATGGATAAAACAATGATAAAGACCATCTTAGCCTTTCAATACACTCTATAATGATTAAAAACTTACAATGTATGGAAAAGTACCAACATAATTAATTTTGAGCATCTAAAAAAATATTATTCCAATTAAGATACCTAAAAATTTGCAATGTATGGAGAAATACCAACATAATCAATTCTAAACATCTCAAGATAAATAGAATTCCAATCAGACCCATTTACAAGAAGATAAACCTCCTTAACCCAAAAGCATGATGTAATCCATTTATATTGGCTATAACATAGCATTCTAAGACTTGTTAAAATTTTCAATGAAAAGATGAATATCAAAACAACATCTCTACAACACTTGTAATCTTACTTAATAACATTTAAGGTTACGAATAAAATAAACCAGTAACACAAAATTTCAATATGTGTTTATTTATGTGCTTTGAATTTTTATATGATGATATTTTAGGTAATTTAACTTTCCTAAATTCTTGAAATAAATTGAAACCAAAATAATTTATATTAAAGTAAAGGAAATGCAATTTTCTAAATTAGATGGTTTAAACTTCTTAAAACACTAAGTGGAGGAGTAAAAACTTCAAGTTTAGTGTGAGGAATATTAGGAGATTGCAAATGGGTTAAGTATGTAGTCTTGGTGGGTCCTTCGTTTTGGGAGAGATTTTGATCAAATTTTGAGAGAAATAGAGGCACAGAGATAAGCAAATGGTTAAAGAAACTAGAAGCCGACAAACAAAAAGAAGAAAGCATTAAGGGATAGAAAAGATTAGTTACATCGGGACTTGCTAATGTCGTGGAAGAAGGATCGAAAAGTTGAATTTGAAAGAATCAAGTGAAAAGTGGACCAAGCAGTTAGATCTTATCAAGATGGTGTAAGTCATACCAAATCAAGCGAGTGCAGATGAGATCGAAGGAGCAAAGCTATATATAGTCTCCGACATGAAGTTGTAAGGAGAGAGATGAAGAATGGAGTTGTCATGCTACTGAAATGCGAATTGAAGTCCCTTGTTATGTATTATGTTGTATTATTGTCCATATAGTTGAAGAAATATTGAATAGATCTTGCGTAGATTTCACAGATCTCGGATGTAATGGTTTGTATTTTGGGGTTTATTAAAAGAAGAATGTTGGAGGGATCTATTTTTGTGATTATATATGTTTGAATCATCATATTGAATGACCCCTTTTAAAATTTTATAATGCTTTATTAACTCATTTTTTGTATTATTTTGTTATCACGTGAGTGTTGTCTAAATATATGTTAATGTTTATAGGATGGATGTGTAATTTAATTAACGAAATGAATCTTGTTCCTTTCTAAAATCCCAACACATCACTTAATAGTCTTGGCACACCTCGGGTGCGACTTTTCTCCCTTACAGAGGAATGAAAATGTTGATGTTGTGCTAGACTACAATAAAATCCTTTGTTGGCATTGTGTGGTCAAACCTTATGTAAACACTAAAAACTTGTTCACAAAAAAATGGTTCCATTACTTGGACCTGAATATTAACGAGGGTTCTAGATAATGGTGACAAGGATTCTCAATAGTAGCATCCGTGAGTGGTGGGAAGATAAATTTGACGCATTTGTCTGTCAACAAGCTAAGTTATAACATAAAAACCCAGAGTGGTGTTGAACCTCCTAATTGCTTCTTTTTGACACCATTTTTCCACCTATTTCACTCCTTTTTGATCATCATAATCATTCAGTGGGCAACAAATTACAGAACCTATGACATGACAAGTATATTAAAGTCTTGTATTTCATAAGTTAATAATGTTATTTATTATTAGTATAATATTTGTTTTAGCTACCGGATTGGGATGATTTTACAGCTAATGTCTGAATCTGCAGCTAAGTCCATTGTTTCATAGGTTCTAAGGTGCCAAATGGAGCAAGAAATATATGGGAAGATACCGACCAATGCACTCCATGATTCCTTTCTACCTTCATGAACTAGATCGATTAAGGAAGCTTCTAGTTACGTGCTCAAAGGAAAAAGTCGACTTTGTCAGCTGCACAGGCAAGCGAGGAACAATATATATGCCTAATGATTTGCTTTGTTAATAGAAAATCGTTAGCGAATTTCATTATGATATCTTTCAAAATTAATTTTAGTATTTTGTTAAGTGAAGCTAGGCTTGAAGCTCTGAACATTTAATTATACGACCTTTATAAAAAGACTTTGTAGGTAAGCACAAACATGGTGATTTTATTATGCAACAATGAGAATTAAAAATCTATTTTCAATTCAATTATAAAGAATCCTTCTTATTTTGATGCGTGGTTGATTGTTCAATTGGACCTCGTGACCATCTCCTTGTGGAGGCCCCCCTCAAGTAGTAAGGTTCTTTTATGTTTTTAAGTAGAATTTCCTTATGTCATTTCGTAAGCTTGTTTTTTGAATGCATCATGTAGAATTTTTTCCCTTGTTGATTTTTGAGTTAAATAACAGTAGTGTGATTGTCTTGTTAACGAATTTTATTTATTAATTCAGGAGCACATGAATTAAGTTTAATGAGTAATGATAACAACAATGAGAGTTTGGATTTAGATTAAAATTGTAATTCTTAAAAACAGAGGATTTGATTATAGGTTTTATTTCAAGCAAGAATGATATATGATTTTAAGCAACTGAGAATATATTTTCAATTCATTTTGGATTTTCAAGCAAGAGTGTGTTATTATGATAGATGATTTGATTCCTTTAGAGAATTGAGTTTATTTCAAAGCATAATTCAGACATATAGCAGAGAAAGAATGTGTGTGTTTTTCTGAGCTAAATTTCATTTTACAAGTGTGAGTTTGATTTACCTTTATGCAAAATTGTGAAAGTTTATTTTGAAGTAGAGTGTGAGATTTTCCATAAGTAGTCTTTGATAAAGGAGTGTGATCATTTTATTTTCTAGGAAAAATCTTTACTCATGTGCATTCCAATAACTTAATTTAAATCTATATTTTGATAACTCAGTTTAATTTAAAGGTGTGCATAACCAAGGACTTCTAGCACATACAATGCACTTACACTTCATCATCTTACTTCTAGCACATAATTTATGCAAGTAATTTAAAGTTAATTAAATTACCAAACATTTTGGCACCATTGTCGGGGAAGTGTAAGTAGGAGTCTTTTCTTTTTATAAAAAAACAAATCAAAAATTATATGCATAGGGAAAGAGATTCTAGAGGTAGATTTGTACGTAGAGGTAAAAGTTTAATTCCAAGAACATCACTCACCCCACCACGACCACGTAGTGCCACACCACCTACTCAAACTCATATTCCATCATTTTCCAACAAGCATAAACTCTCTGAGGTACTTAGATCTGAAATCCAACCTAGAGATTCACCAACCTCATCAACCGAAGTAGTAATAGAAGAAGAAGATCCTACATCCCCAACATAAGGAGTATTTTTCCTATCTTCAACTAGAGAAAGACTTATAGGACAAGAGCTAGAGATCCCTAGTGAAGAAGAAGAGTAAGAAACTTATTTTAACTTACCATTGATAGAAGAACCAAAACTAGAAGAGCTAGAAGAAGAACTAGAAAACCCAATTTTGGAAGCCTATATTAGTTTTGAAGAATCTACAATGGTTAGATAAGGGGAATGGGAGGTACATAATGTTAATGGTGAACAACCTAGGATTGGAGGAGGAAGAGGAGGAACACGGGGGATTCAGGCAGTGAACCTCTGACATATCACGTGCATTTTTGGCATATTAAATAATATCCTTAATTTTACTACATATTGGAAAATACCTCTAAGAATCACATTGTTTAACCCCATACCAATATAAACCCAACACAGCTTCCCAATTTAAAAAACCCCTACTTTCACTAGATATTGTAGGTATGCATTTTTTCATTAACATTTTTATACCCCTTTACATTTTTTTCATTAACTTTAAGCTCCATTTTTTATATTTTCCAATGTAAAAACCATTCACCCCCTATATATCCCCCAATATATTACATCATTTTTTACTCAATATATATCCCCCAATATGAACCCACGTGGTATGATATTGCTCCCCCAGTGAAGCCCCCATGAGGAGGAAATAGAGGTGGAGGAAGAGGGAGACTTCGAGGAAGAATGAGAGAGAAAGAGGGAGAGGAGGAGGTAGGGGATATCTAGAACCCTTTTGATTTCCTATCCTAGATGAAGATGCAACAACCACAATGAAAAACATCTCATCCTCCATCCTTCGAAACTTTCATGGATTAATAAGTGAGGATCCTGAAACATTTTCTTTGAGTTTGAAGTCTTGTGTAGATCTTATGATTACTTGCTTGAACCTCAAAAGTTGAAATTGTTTCCAGCAACTCTTAAGGATGTAGCATTAAAATGGTTCATGGGCTTAGGAGCACACTCTATAAGAACATGGGAAGAAATGAAAATTAGATTCTTAGAGAAATATAAGGATTATTGTATGCCCCACAATCTTAAGGATGAAGTCTTTAAAACGATCCAAAAAGAAGATGAAAATATTGAAGATTTCATTGAAATATTTTCTTATAATGTTGAAAGGGCTAAAATGCATTAATTAGATGAGGGAACTTTGAAAGATCTCTTATTAAAATCCATCAGAGATGAGTGGATTGACTTTCTCAATTTGATGGGTAAAGGAGATATTTCTCAGTTATCATTTGGAGATGTTTGTGAGTTGTGCATACACATTTCAAGAGGTAGGGAAACAACTGGGAAAAATCCAAGAGATCCTCTCATGTCTAGAATTAATAAATCTGTAGTTAGGACTATAAATAGGGTTGAATTAGGAAATTTTATTGACAAATTTAAAACAAATATTTTGGGAAGTCTTAGTGAACAAATAGATACCCTTAAAGTGAAAAACAAGAAAAATGTTGAAAATGTTGCATTGTCAGTCTTTTGTCCCAAATGTAGAAAGAAACATGCTCTAAGAGAATGCCCTCTTGATTTAAAAAGTGTATAAACCTATGTTATATGTGTGGAAAATCATGAAACAAAATAATGTCCTTTAATACCAGGTCTTAAAGTAGTTTATCAAGAGGAAATAATACCAAATCAAATAGATCCCCTCTGTTATATTGCTAAGAGACAATGGAAAAATTCACAACCAAATATGACTCAGGGATTTAATACTCAAGCATTTGCAAAACCATGACGAAACAATTAGACTGCACCCATGCCTTGGCAGTCTTGGCCTCAACCTTGGGCACAAGGATGGAAAATTTCTTATGGCAAATATCCTCAATATCCTCAATATCAACAACCTTATCTTGTTTTTCCACGACAATTTTTTCCTCAACATGTTCAATCAACTCAACCTCAGAATCCAAATCCTCAACTTTCATTACCATTTCCACAAAGACCAAATTAATTTCCTGCTCAACCACTTCCAAATCCATGTAATAATAAAAATTCACAACCTGTTTACAATATGCAAGGATAGAATTTCCAAACTTACATGAGAACTTCACTAGATCTAAACAATATCCAACTTAGATCTTGTAGAGTATTTGAAAAGAATTCCCCATCAGTTGTTATTCAAGAATCTAAAAAAGAAAATGCCTCTGAAAAAGAGGAGCCTCTCAATGAAAAATAAAAAATTCAAAAACAAGTCACTGCTACACATTCTAATGGCGTTCCAACTCCTATTATGGAACAACCTTCAGTATTTGTTTCAAAACCACCTTTTCCTGAAAGATTAAAAATGGATGAAGGGGTAGAAAAACATATTTTATTTCCCGATTATGATATGTTAGATGAGTTGAAGAATGTTTGTATAAAAATTCCTTTGCTACAAGCCAATAAGGAAATACCAATTTTTGCAAAGACAATTGGGGAGTTCAGTATTAAAAGACTAGGAAGAAAGAGAAAAGAAATCAAAAGAATTCAGCTAGTTCGAAAATATACAGATATCATGATGGGAAAAACAAAAATGCAGAAATACCTTGATCCAAGAAGTCCCATTGTGAAATCACATATCAATGGTATTGGAATTCCGAATATATTGATTGATTTAGGAGAAGCTATAAACATCATGAATAAACAAACTATGAATCAATTGAAACTTCCCAATCTTCAATATACACCTACATTATTGCAATTAGCAGACAGATCTGTTATTAAACCTGATGGTGTATTAGAAGACATATTTGTATCCTTAGATTCTTGGGAGTATCCTATTGATTTTATGATTCTAACACCCAAGAGTAATTTATGAGGACATCCATTGATTCTAGGAAGACCATGGTTAGCTAAAGTTAATGCTTTTATAAGTTGTAGATCTGGTGATATTTTTATTTCTGATGGAATTTCAACAAAAAAATTCACATTATATCCTTCCACAAAAAAAAAAAATCAATAGAGTAGAAAGTGAAGAATGGAAAGATGATGATATTGATATACGACCAATCTTTGTTACTTCACAAATAGATGAAGAAGATCAAATTTTGAATTTAATGGAAAATAATGAGTCTTCCTCATCTTGTGAATCTAATAAAAGTTTTCAAGAACAATGCAATAGTAAATATTTATCATCTCATCAATTATCTTTACATTCTATGTAAAAATTTGGCAATTCTCCAATAGAAATCTTTCGAGAAAAAACCTTGAATATTAATAATAATCCGGAAGAATTTCAAAAGAAATATTTAATAAAGATGTTACAAGAACATTCATCTTCTTCTGCATGGGAATATACTGACATGAAATGAATTGATCCTAATACTTGTATACATCATATTTACATTGAAGAAAATGCTAAACCAATCCAACAATCTCAGAGAAGAATGAATCCAAATTTGAGAGAAATTATCAAAGAGGAATTACAAAAATTCTTAAATGTGAATTTCATTTATCCAATATCAGATATCTAGTGTGTTTCACCATTGGTAATTGTTCCTAAAAATAATGGAAGATGGAGAGTGTGCATTGAATATATGGAATTGAATAAATCTACCTTAAAAGATCATTTTCCAGTTCCTTTCATAGATCAAGTTTTAGACACATTGGCAGGAAATAAATATTTCTCTTTTCTAGATGGTTTTAGTGGATATAACTAGATCCAAGTAGCTCTAGAAGATCAAGATAAAACCACATTTACATGTCCATGGGGAACCTATGCCTACCAAGTACTTCCTTTTGGGTTCTGTAATGCATCTACAACATTCCAAAGGGTAGTTTTAGGATTTTTTTTTTTCTTATCTAATTCATGATTGTGTGGAAGTTTACACAGATTATTTTATGGCTTATGGAAATTTAGTTGAAGAAGCTCTTAAAAATTCGGAAAATGTTCTCATTAGATGTAAGGAAGAAAATCTCTCATTATGCCATGAAAAATGTTTTACGATGTTTACTGAGGGGATTGTTTTAAGACACCATATTTCAGGAAATAGAATTAGAGTGGACACATCTAAAGTATAAGTTATTTCTAAATTGTCAATTCCAACTTGTCAACAAGATGTTAGAAGTTTTCACGGGTTTACTGGATACTATAGAAAATTCATAGAAATCATTACAAAAATTGCATCTCCACTTTTCAAATTACTCACAAAATATTGTGAATTCAATTGGAGTTATGATTGCCAAAAAACTTTTGAAACATTGAAATAAAATATTTCTAAAGCACCCATTCTAAGAGGGCCAAATTGGAAATTACCTTTTCAAATTTCAACAGATGCTTTGTAGGTTTTAACCCTGTACAAAAATTACCTGCATACGAATTCTAAAAAACACAGAAAATAAACAATGTGAGAAACCGAAGCATTTAATACATTCCTTTCAATGTTATAATACATATTTATACATTCTGAAGCATCCAATACAATGGACTGAAAAACCATCGCATCCAATACCATAAACCGAATACTATCGCATCCAAAAAACATGTGCGAAAATCATGCACAAAACCATAGGTGGGTCCGCCCAACCTAACATAGGGTCCAAAACCAAAATTTTCCAGAGCGCTACCCCGGACCCCATAAAGTGTGCTTACGGGTACCCCTCAAACCCCCTGTGACCTCCCCCCCTCTAACCCCCGGTTAACTACGTGGGCTAGTCGTGGAAAGAATATAACACAACCCAACATTAACCCAATTGTTATTTTCTTTCCACAGGGGACCACAAGAGAGATTATTCATTTATCCGGCCTTGCAATGCCCATTGTTTCTCTACACCAAGAGAACTTCTCAGAGCTCACAGATTTTGTCAATGCATCTGCAGTATTCTTCAAAGTGTCCACCTTTACCAGCAACACCTTTTTGTCTTCTCTCATATCCCTCACAAAGTGATATTGAACATCAATGTGCTTTGTCTTTGAGTGATATGCGGGGTTCTTTGCCAAGAAAATTGCACTTTGGCTATCACAGTCTATCCTTATAGCTCCTTGTACTAACCCCTTACTTGAACACAATCTCTGCAACCAAACTACTTCCTTGCTTGCATGAGTGGCTGCGATGTATTCTACCTCTGTAGTTGATAGCGCAACTACAGATTGTTATAATACATATTTATACATTTCGAAGCATCCAATACAATGGACTGAAAAACCATCGCATCCAATACCATAAACCGAATACTATCGCATCCAAAAAACATGTGCGAAAATCATGCACAAAACCATAGGTGGGTCCGCCCAACCTAACATAGGGTCCA
>APFE030590516.1:28801-77129 GCA_000404065.3 Pinus taeda
GTTTCTCCTTTGGAACATGTACATATGCATCACATCCAAATACCCTCTGATGTGAAAGAGATGGTTTCTTACCAGTCCATACCTGTTGTGGAGTCTTATCCTCCAACGTTGATGAAGGTGACCTGTTGACCAGGTAACATGCAGTATCCACGGCCTCTGCCCAGAATTCCTGTCCTAACTTGGCACCACCGAGCATGCTTCTTGCCCTTTCCATCAATGTCTTATTCATTCTTTCTACAACTCCATTTTGCAGAGGTGTATATGGAGTAGTCTTCTGTCGTGCTATACCACACTTCTTATAGAATTCTTCAAATTCCTTACTGCGAAACTCTCCACTGTTATCTTTCCTTAGCACCTTTATCTTTTTCTCTGTCTAGTTTTCCACTAGAGCCTTAAATTCTTTAAACCTGTTAAATGCTTCAAATTTCTTCTTAAGGAAATATATCCATGTATTCCTTGAGAAGTCATCTATAAATGATACATGGTACACAGACTGACCCAGTGATGGAACCTTCACATGTCCAAACACATCACTGTGCACAAGCTCTAATATCTGTTGCACCCTCTTACCATTAGAGGGGACACTCACTCGATTCTGCTTCCCATATACACAATTTTCATAGAAATCAAAGTCCAGAGAGCTATTACTCATACCTTCTACCATACCTTTACCATAAAGTATTCAAAGGCCCTTCTCTCCAATATGTCCAAACCTTTGATGCCACAACATGGTCTTCTCTCTAGAGACCACTATATTTTCTGCTCCACTTTCAGGAACCACAAAACTGTTGCACCAATCCATAACAATGCTACCTTGCACCTTGTACAGATTTCCGATTCGAACTCCCCGCATCAATACCAGTGCTCCCTGAACCATTTTGCAGGTATCCTTCTTGAACATTGTTTTTAGACCTGCATCATCTAGCTTGCTTACAAAAATCAGATTTCTAGCCAATGCATGAGTATGCAGAACACCCATAAGTGTTCTAACCCTTCCATCTTGCATTTTCAACTTTACTTTTCCGCAACCAATTATTCTAGCCTTCATATCATCCCCTAAGAAGACATTAACACCATCGTATTTCTCATACTCACAGAACCACTCTCTATGGGGAGTGAAGTTAAAGGATGCACCTGAGTCAGTAAACCATGCCTCATGATCTACATGTCTACTTGAAGAAGCCAAGTGCACATCCCCACCTTCATCTGAGGTCGTTTTCACCTCTGTAGAAGGAGCATCATCAGATCCCTTTCCTTTATCAGGAGCTGTAGATTTACAGTCCCTTTTGTAGTGCCCTTCCTTTCTACATTTCCAGCACACCACCTTTGCAGGTTTTCCTGGAGATTTAGATCTCCCTCTAGATTTAGATCTCCCACTCGATAAATTATTTTTGTTTATGTTCTGGGTCTGTCCTTGTACAGACAAGGCATCACCATTATGGTTCTCCATATTTTTCCGTCTCATCTCCTCCTTCAGGAAGGATGAGACTATTTCATCAAACTGCAAGGCAGTTGCATTGCTACCTATTGCAATAACCAGACTATCCCACGAATCTGGTAGAGAACACACCAAACTGATGCACTTATCTTCATCTGAAATTTTAATATCAATAGATACTAACTGACTTACCACAGTATTAAATGCGTTCAGATGCTCTGTGACCAAGTCTCCATCTTTCATCCTCATGTTATAAAACTTTTTTCGCAAGAATAGTTTATTCACCAGAGACTTAGATTGGTACAAAGTCCCTAAATATTCTGACAAAGCCTTCGTCGTAGCTTCTCTTGATACATTCAACAATACTAAATCTGAGACACACAATCATATTGAGCTCTTTGCCTTCTGATCCAACTTCTTCCATTCTTCATCAGACTCTCCTGTTGGTTTAGTACCCGAATCTACCGAGATCCACTGATCTTTCTCCACCAACAGATCCTCCATCTTGAGTTTCCACAACTCAAAACTCTGACCATTAAATTTCTCGATCTCTATATTTCCACTGCTCGCCATCTCCTTTCACCACCATAATCGATCTCACAGATCTCCAACTAAACATGGTCTATCACAGGCCCAAGAGAAACCCCTCAGCAACAAAGGCGTCCCCTTGAAGCCAAAACTACTCTGATATCAAATGTAGGTTTTAACCATGTACAGAAATTACCTGCATATGAATTCTAAAAAACACTGAAAATAAACAATGTGAGAGGATAACACATAAAGCACATATACGCAGAGATTTTCCCCTGGATCCCAAAACCGGGATTACCGGCTTGATTTTTCATTATGTTCCTTTCAATGTTATAATACATATTTATACATGTTGCATCCAATACCATGGACTGAAAAAGGATCACGTCCAATACCATGGACCAAAAACCATTACATCCAAAAAACATGTGCGAAAATCATGCAAAAAACTATAGGTGGGTCTGCCCAAACTAACATAGGGTCCAAAACCAAAATTTTCCAGGGTGCTGCCCCGGACCCCATAAAGTGGGGTTACGGGTACCCCTCAAACCCCTTGTGACCTCTCCCCCTCTAACCCCCAGTTAACTATGTGGGCTAGTCGTGGAAAGAATATAACACAACCCAACAGGCTTCAGATCAGAATTAGGAGCTATACTAGGACAAAAAGATTTAAATCCTTATGCCATTTACTATATCAGTAAAAACTTATTCCTGTATAGTTAAATTATATTGTAACAGAAAAGGAGTTTTTAGTTGTTTTCCATGCCATCAACAAATTCAGACTTTACATCGCTAGCTATGAAACCTTTGTACATACAGATCATTATGCAATTAGGTACTTAATGAATAAACCAATTACTAATGGCGGAATTACAAGATGGTTATTGCTATTACAAGAATTCAATATTACTATTTTGGATCGACCTAGAAAAAAATTACAGTTGTTGAATTTTTATCTAGGATTAAAATAGCTAGCAGATATTGCTAACTAATTGGCTACAAGGAAGTTACCATTATATTTTTCTCCTCGAGAGAAAATAAAGGTAATTCAAATTAGTGCATCTTACTCATGGATAAATGGAGAATTTTATGAAACAAGGCCAGATCTGATTATTCGAATATGTGTCAGAGAAGATGAAGTAACATAAATACTAAAAGCTTGTCATGATGAGCCATGTTGAGGACACTTCGTTGAAAAAAGAACTGCTTTCAAAGTCCTTCTCTTAGGATATTATTGGCATTCCCTTTTCAAGGATCCCAAAGAATATGTAAGGAGTTGTGATAGGTGTTAGAGAATTGGGGGACATGTTCCTTTAGATGAAATGCCTCTGCAACCTCAAGTACTCATTGAACCTTTTGAAAATGGGCTCTAAATTTTGTTGGTCCAATTAATCCACCATCCAGACAAAAAAGGTACATTCTTGTTTGCACTGATTATGTTACAAAATGGGTAGAAGCTAAAGCACTTTATTTTGCTATTGAAAATGTTGTAGTTTCATTCTTTTTGAGGATATTTTTACTCATTTTGGTGTCCCAAGGGAGATTTTGACAGATCAAGGAACTCAATCTACATCCAAGTTGTTGCAAAAGATAATGGAGGAATATAAAATCAAACATTGGAAGTCCACTCCATATCATCCACAGGAAAATGAGCAGGTGGAATCCACCAATAAAGTAATTGAAGCAATTCTTACCAAGATTGTGCATCTGCATAGAAGAGAATGGGAAGAAAAGATTCTAGAAGCTTTATGGGCATACCATACCACATGGAGAAACACTATAGGACATACTCTCTATGAACTTGTTTATGGGAAGCAAGTCTTATTTCCTATTGAGTTCCAGATAAAAACCTTCAAGACAACAATTAATTTACGTCTTGATCTATCTGAAGCACAAAAACAAAGAATGGAGCAGAAAAATGAACTGGATGAGATAAGATAGGATGCTAGTCAAAGAACCAACATAGTTCAATAATAAATATCCAACTGGCATGACATGTACATAAAGGAAAGAAAATTCCATCTAGGAGATTGGGCATTACTTTTTGAGTCAAAGTTTAAATATTTTCAAGGAAAATTTCAAACTCATTGGCTTGGGCCTTATGAGATTGAAAGTGTATTTGATAATGGTGCAGTTAGGATCAGGACCATTGATGAATAAAGAGTGTCCTTCCTTGTAAATAGTCATCGATTGAGAATTTATCACAAGCCATTGACAAATGAAGAATTTGTTAAAAACTTGCACGACAATATTGATTTGAAGATAATTAGGAAAATTTTTCCTTCCTCTCCAACTTAATAATAATAAAATTGCATAAACATGAAAATCATCTATGTTGGCATCTTTATATAGAAAATATAGGGTGAAAACCAAGTAATTTTGGCACCCTAAATTTTCTTTTCCAATCCTATTCTAATTCCCATTTTCTTTATGTCCCTTTTTTTCTTCTCAGAATAAGTAGTTATAGAATTGTTGAGAATCTACAACTTTGATGAAATTCTGCAACTAATATTGATAGGAATCATTGAATGGAATGAGGGAAGATTTTAGCATAAGGAAATGATCAAGTCCACAGTGGAAGCACCTAAAAACAATTTCACAAGAACAATCAAGTATTAGAATCACAAGTTTGAATGTATGAAAATATTGGATTTAATGACAAGGTAAAAACATTACATTGTGAAATAATATAAACGTTGTACCACCATTCAAAATAATGATTATTGTTCTAACTTCAGACTGAGTGATTATAAATATCATGTCATATCAATGAATTTAGCTCGAAAATCCCATTTTCTATTCATCATCATCACGCACACACTTCATTTTCAAAACCTTGCATCATTGATAATTATGCTCGCTCGTATCCATTATAATTTGTTTCTCAAGAGCTATTTCACTCATTTCCCTGAGTCATTTCACTCATCTCCATTTTTCATTTCACTCCTTTACATACTCATATTTATGAACCTAATACCATTCCAAAAACCTCTATAAGAAGCAATTGTGAAGCGAGACTTTGCCAACATGGGAGTCATTGTTAGAGTAGAGCCGAAAGGAAAGAAATTTATGGAAGGCTACCCATAGGTTAAGCAAATGTTGCAGCAAGTACAATGGCTAGGTTTTATAGAAAAATTTGATGGTTGTGATAGAGAGGTAACCAAATATTTTGCTCAACCATTTGATGGAACTGAAGCAGAAATTGGGGACATCAAAATTGTCGTGATAGAGTCCTTCATGGCCGAGGTGACTGGACTACCCAGAATTGGAAAAAGGTGGTTCAAAGATAGGGGTATTGAATAAAATGAATGGAAGGAATTTCTAAAGAATCCAGGTATGGATACTATTGCTTTTAAAAAGGGTGTTTTGAGCACAACTCTAAATATTAAATGGAGGAATTTACTGTTAGTGATTCAGAAGTTCATTACTTGTAAGGGTAGATTTGGTAGCATGTTTTTCTACTATGTTCATTTAGTGATGAACTTTCTTGAAGAAAATGAAATCAATTTATCCTATTTTCTAGTTAATAGCTTGAGAAAGATGTCTGGAAATACACAAAGAAAAATTTAGTCCATTGAAAACACTCTATATCACCATGGCCTTGTAAAGATTCTTATTGAAGCCCATGTTGAGAATCTAGGAGATGACTTAGAGAATTTCTTAATTAGAAATCATTTTAAAGAAGTTGCGTAAGGAGAACCAAGTAGCAATAAGATAAGGAGAAGAAGAACAAAATTGTTTGAAAACCTATTGTACTACAAAACAACCCCCCCTTTTTTATCTAACAATAGCTAGCATTTGAGTTATAAATGAGGACCCTTTTTCATTTTTTAAGCCTAGGACAATAATGCCTAACTCTAAAGAAAAACTTAGCAAAACATTGCAAATTGAGCTAAGGATGAAACTTATATCACATATCGCACTTTTTCACATCACTATTTTATAAAACCTTTACGAAATTGTGATATGCAAAAAGGTTTCCTGCTACGATAACATCATCTTGTCACTGTGCAATCTCATTTTGCAATTCGCAAAAAACTTGAACATGCCTTAGGACAAATGTTAAATATTTGCGAAATGCGATATTGTGAATTTCACAATCACATTTCGCCCAATATATCTGATAAATGTTACATGGCACCCCTTTAAAGACCATGATCTGGGAATAAGGAGGTAAAGCGTGCAAAGTAATTACGTTTTAAATAATAAGAACAAACGAGTTGACAGGTTATTAAATGTTTAGCGGCCCGAGGGAGGATAATAATTCTCCAGGTTATGGGTAGTTATAACCGAATATCTCATAAAAAAATTTCTCATGATCCAAGGTCATTTCACAGAGGATTTCAGTCTTAATTACTTGATATCATCGGCACTAATATAACTTTTCTGTTTCAGGGAAGCGGCAAAAGACATGTCCTTAAGAGAGGTGATGCAAAAGCAAACTAAGAAGACCATTATTGAGACAGAGGATACTGATATGGCTCCTATCTTTGTTTATATAGTCTATGACATAGGTAGAGGCGCAACAAATTGGGAAGTAATTTACAGCAGACTGGAGGACGAGCATCCTAAAATTACTGTTACAAGAGCAACGACTCGGTCGACCAAGCCTTCAAGACCTCAATGCAGGTATGCCTCCTGTTCTTTCCTTCATAGGATAGGAGCAAGAGCCAAAATCCTTCCCTACACAAACATGATCAGATGGGTGCTTGAAAACCTTATCCTTGAAGATAGGCAGTTCAAGAATTCAAGGGTGGAGCTCATAGGATCGTTTAGGGCAGAAGACTTGAAGGCCATGTATCACATACCTGACCCGCAAGAAATCTATGACAACACATTTGTGGCTAACTTTGAAAAGAATAATCCAAACCCTTTCAAGTTAATTCAGACTTGGAGAATGTTAGACAACAAATTCAAGTATGAGCAATCAGGTATTTATGCAATAGCCTCTTTGGAAAACCTCTACAATTATGCAACAACAATGTTATGTAGACTATATGGACTGCCAAATAACACTAATTTTTCAATATAATGGATTCCCTTGATCGATGCTTGTGTTAGTTCCTATATCATGGATTTTCCTTCTATCCTATCTGACAACTTAGCCACCTCCATTACTGAATATCAACAAAAGAAAGCCTCCTCTTCAGATAACCTCCCTCCCTTCTATTTCTGTGCTTATATTATGGTTGCTATCTATTTTTGCACGACATTTCCAACCATGGGTTGGAAATGGACCATACAAGATCCTTACCCAATCCATCTCAGTCATAAACAAATATGGGAATCACATTATGTACCTCACATCTACAAGATATTTCATTCTATCATGTTGCCCCTACACCAAATGATTTTCAATAAGAAAGTCCCTAGGTTTTCCCAAGAAGCTGCAATATACCTGCCTACTGTAGGAAAGTATTTCGTTGAGGAATGGTCTCACCTACATTAGGGTTTTTGGTAGCACTGTTGATCCACACATCCTTCCCTTGGATGTTTCTAATAAGCTATTAGCAAGGGAGATTGCCTACCAGACTGTGGGAAAGGGCCTGACTAAAGTTCTTAAAGATGGAAAGAAGTTATTATGGCCTACTTTCCCTATCAAATGCGGCTCTTTCAATTTAGCTAATTTTGTTCATGCTACTAAGGAATCAACACAAATATAAGCCCTTGGGCTTCATACACTGCCTACAAGGAAATTCCATCCAAACAAAGTGGCATACAATGTCACTACAAGACTAAAGCTCAAGGCATACAATCATGGAGATAATTACTTTTGAGGATTTGTTACAGTCAACAATTTCTTTTGAGCAAGCACTTGAATGGGCAAAGGCTAACCTGAACCCAAAATATTTTCAAAGATTTCAAGAATTAAGGAATGAGATGCTTCGGGTCATTCTAGTGCATCTATTAAAGCTCGAGGATAAGCCTACCCCAAGTAACACTGTCAATAGCACAACCCCTATCTCTCAAAAGGACTCTTAGGTAAACACTGAGAATACATCAGACATAGGGAAAGTCCAGGATGCAGACAATATGGTTGAGTCCAGTAGGAAGACAGCTAAAAAATAGGTAATGGACACTCCGGCCATAAAGACAAGTTTAGAAGCCCAAGGCACTAGTTTGGAGAAGGAATGGGATCAATTCAATCATAAATTGTAAGACACCCCCAAAGCTTTGATTACTCAAGAAACAAAGAAATTTAAGACTCCTCTGAAAATTCATCAAGATATAGAGCCCAAGTTTTTCAACAAACAATCTACACCTATGGATCAAGAAGTAACAACATCCCAACATGTTGAAATTATCCCTGCTTTGCCCACATCAGAAATTGTTCTGAAATTGACGGAGATACCTCCAATCGATGTATTCTATAGCACTCTCCACAAGGCTATAGTTGAAAGGAAAAGGGAAAGGAGAAGGGTAGATGCACTTGAATTCTCACCTAGAGATGAGCCAATGGACATTGTTTGGAAGGACATGCCTTTCAATCCGGTCGAAAACTTGACTAGACTATCACAGTTCATAGGAGCATATGTGTCAGCCACTATGGATAAGGTTACTGAGGTTTCTACTCTACTAAAGGAAAGGGATGAAAGAATTGCGCAACTCGAATAAGAGCTCGAGACAGAAAAACAAGCGCAAACAAGCAGGTAGTCGAGCAACTAGCACAATTGCAACAGGACGTGAAAGTCTTGAAAATAAGCCATGAAGCCGACTTATCGGCCAAAAGCATGCAGCTCCAGGAATTAAAGTAATCCTTGGATAGGTACAAGGATGTTCCTACTGTTGAGGAATTCATCAAAGAGGCTCTAGAACTAAATTCTCTTCTAGTCAAGTAGCAAGAGTATTTCTGCCAGAAGCTATCACACATCACTCCCTACCTAATTACCAACGACCATCTGACAGATAGAGCCATTGGCCAGAGAAAGGAGTTTAATGATTTAAACACCAAAATATCTTAATTCATTGAATGGAAGGAATCATAAGAGGGAAAGAAGGCCAATCTACTCGAGATTAAGGAAACTCACAAAGACATCCTCTTGACTGATTGGGATGCTAGGATAAAACAGGCTGAGGTGGCAGTCGCAAGGGTAGATGGAGTATCAAAGAACATCATTAAGGTAGTAAATCATATCCTGTTCACTACCAATCTCATGAAGGAGGGTAATTCGAAAGAAATTCCTGACTTAATTGCTCTGAGTAAAGGCTGGCAAGAAAAAGCATGGAAACAAAGAGATGTGATTACGAAACTGACCACAACCGACTGGGAGTCGTATTGGTAGTATTTGGTCAAGCCACATAGCTAGATCATGACCCTCAACTGTTCCCTCTATGCAACTCAAAGGATGCTGTCACCTCTTTTCGATGCAATATTTATAGGACAACTCAAATCTCATTTCGGTCCACCTCCTCAAATTCAACCGATGATAGATATTTGTGATTTAAAGGACAAGCTGGTAGACAACAAGTCATCCTCTTAAGTTCTGTTTAGTTGATCTCTATTTATTTTTGGAGTTATTTACGTATGTAGGAGGAAGGTTGTTTGAAACCTCCTCAAATTTTATATAATCTATTTTTGCATACTTAGTTAGAATAATATTTATACCCTTCTCATGCATTTAGAGAAGGGTCTAGAATTTTATCAAAAACATTTGCAAAGAATGCACTATTGTAAATTTGTCAATGCTTTGGTGAAATGATGGAACGTGATCTTTTCTTTTAGATATCAGATTACTTTCCTTTGTTGATGCACTTCTGCATTCTTGGGAGACAATCTGATTTGAAGGAATAATTTGGTCTATGTCATTTGTCAAATGAGTAGGAATTCATACATCTGGTACTATTATCGTGTGTGCATAATTCTATTTACATATACTTAGTGGAAAAAATTTCATTTTATGAATTATATGTGAGATTTATTGTTTCTGTGAAGCATTAATTGCACTTTTGTATTGATGCCATAACTAAGGTTTTTATTTTCATATATAACTCATTAGACATGCGATATATTTTATAAATTCCTTTGACTAACTATTTAGTCAAAGGAATTATCTTTTACATTATCATCTCCATTTAATTGTGTTCAATCTTTATTATCACATGTTAAAAGGATATCCTTGTAGATCATGTACCATGTGAGAACACCTGGGTTTATATTAGAATAAGTCAAGTTAGAGAAATTGCATCATAGAATAAGTCACTTAGATTATCATTATTCTATTACAAAAACACTCATGAACCACCCACTCTCATCTTAAAACCCACATTGGGAAACTGGTCCCATTATCCCCAGTGAGAGCCACCACTTTAATCTTAAAAGGAGTTGTATTAAGGTCTGGATCGAGTGGTTATCTCCCATGTTTTGGTAGTGGAATTCTGAAGCTGCAACATTTTGGCACTAGAAGGAGGGAAATCAGCTATGAATCAAATATAAAACCAAATATTATTTAGAAAGCATTCACAAGAGTCAAAACCCCCTCCACCACTTCTATACCTTCTAGATCTCGTTCAGAATCCCCTGACCAGGAATCTGAAGTTGTAGAAACATCTTCCTCATCTCGTGAAGTAGTAAGGCAACCACCATCTCCAGATTATATTCCCGAATCTCCTGAAGTTCATTCTTTGATACAGAAACTGGAACAGATATCCATTTCTGCTGAGAAACCAGAGAGACCTGAATGATATTAAGAGAGTGTTACCTCCTTATTACAACAAACTGGTGTATTGACTAGACTGCAAAGTGAGAAACTTGGGGTCATTGCTTTTGAGTACCCTATCCCTCCACAAAATAGGAAATTCACTTCATCACTATCTGAATAAGATACTAACGAGATCACTTCACCTTTCTACCTATCTATTCCTTCATCCACTTCTACTCAATCCACTACTTCTCAAATATCCACTTCCCCTGTTAATACTACAAGTATCGATACTAACCCAGTATTAAGTTCTTCGCCATCTATACCTACTTCTGGATCGACCTTCCTATTTTCTCAGTTCTCTACTCAAGTTATGGCCAATCAACCTGCTCAACCTTAGACGAATCCTAGTGTTGTCCTCGTTGCAAATCCAAATGTGCTCCCATCAAATCCAGAAAAAATGGCTTCCTAAGTATAATCTTGATGATGCTCTCTCGGTCGAAGAACATCTAAACAATTTTATGCTAGTCATGAATCTCAATGGGGTTGCACATGAAGATGTTGTAATCAGAATATTTCCTTATACCTTCCAAGGATCTGCTGGATCTTGGTATTTTTTCCTTCCAACATGTTCAATTAGAGACTGGGATACTTTTCAAGAAGTATTTCTTGCAAAATTTGGTGATGAAATAAATGTAGCATCCTTGATAAATGATATTTCTAATTTAAAAGCTAATACAGATGAAAAGATCAAAGATTTCAACTCCAGATTTAGCAAATTGCTAAACAAAATCCCAGCTGCCTCTAAACCTGCTGTAGATGTACAAATAGAATGGTATATCATCTCTTCCTTCTAATATTGCAAGCTTTGTATATAGGGCCAATAAGGCTACCCTTGTAGAAAACATGAAAGAATCCTTGTCTGTAGAAAGAAGAATCTTAGATTTAGAAAAAAAGATCACAAATAGATGAGAAGAAGACCAAAAAATAAAATTTAAAGATGACTCTAAAAAGAAAACTTCAAAGGACCCTTTCAGTGTGGAAGGCCTTCAAAAAGTGTTAAAAACAATGTCAAATGAAATGGTAGAAATTGAAAAACAGGGCGCAGAATCTTCTGCTCCTAAAATACCTTTATGATCATTCAAAAAGAACTCCTCTTCTACATCACAACCTCCAAACACCATTTCCAATGTTGAATCTGACCAAGAATCAACAGAAGATTCACCAAACGATGAAGAAGTCGAAACAGAAGAAGAAATTGAACTAAATGGGATGTGGGATTTTATTCTCCCAACTAAAGAAGACGCACAAGCAATGCCAGTAACTACCAGAATAAAAAATTCTCATGACACATCTACCACTAATCATAAGCAAAAGGTTGTGACTCCTGCAAAAGAGAAAACAATAACTAAGAAATCTAAAACCAGCCAAACTGATCCTATTCCTCCAGACTCCCCGAATCGTTCAAAAACGTTGGTAATCTCGGATATGGTTGAATACAATATAGTTGAAGACATGAAAAAGACCAGAGCTAACATCACATTGCATGAACTCACTAAACTCAAACAGCGACAGAAAATCCTATTAAGAGAATTGAAAGCATTTCTAGTATCTGCCCTGCCATCTGTTGTAGTTACTCAAGCCGCCTAAAATATGGGAAAACCTCCTTCATCCTCAAATAAAGTAGATCCTTCAGATCTAGTTCTGATTGGCGATCGATCTATTTCTCATGTCCCTCCCTTTCTGCTTACTTATAAAATTTTCAATAGGAATGTTCATAACTGCCTTGTTGACTCAGGAGCCTCCTCAAACATAATGCCAAGCATTGTGTGTACTAAATTGAACATTACACCTAAAAAATCTGCAGTACACATAATTCAATTAGACAGGACGAAAGTAGAGGTACTTGGAGAAATAGCACCAGTTTCAATTAGGCTTTCCTATAATCCATAAGTTTCACAAATAATTGATATATTGGTGGCTGATATCCTTGAATTTTATGGTTTAATTCTCAGCAGGGATTGGTCTGAAAAGTTACATGGTTATTTTGCAACTGACTGGTCTCACATGTGGTTGCCACACGACGATAAACCAAATCAAATCGGGGTAGACCGAGAAAAATTCATGAAGTATACAGTCATAGACCTTGAGGGAAGAAATGAACCTATTGCCTTCAGTAATAACATCATTGGAAACTATTCAATAGGGTCCTCTTTAGGATATTTTAATGCTCAAAAGTCTCCCTTTTTAGATAATGTTGTAGTTTCTCAAATTGAGAATTTGTCACAAATAGATGCTTCCAAGTGTTTAAATTTAGTTGATAAAGTTTATAATGACTCTCTGTTTTGGACTCTCTATTTTGATGGTTCTAAATTAGAAGATGGTGCAGGTGAAGGATGCATTTTGATCAATCCACAAGGAGAGAAAATTATGTTGGCATGCAGACTTGAATTTCAGTGTACAAATAATATCACTGAATATGAAGCACTGATCCAAGGATTGTATAAAGCCATAGGTCTTAATGTCAAATACCTTCAAGTCTATGGTGACTCTAAAATAATTGTGAAACAGGTGAGAAATACAATTCACTACGTTTCTGGGCATCTTAAACACTATCAATCTTTAGCTCATAAATTGACTTCTCATTTTTATGCTTTCAACATTTCTTCAATCCCTAGACTCTAGAACGTAAGTGCTAACTTACTTGCCAATGTGGCATCTAGAATTATACCATCAGAAGACTTTAGTCCAGATGGATTTTCAATAGAATTAATATTTAGGCCATCTATTCCTGACAATATAACAAATTGGAGAGTATTCAATAATGACACCGATATAGTAAATTTCCTTACATCAGAAGGATCATATGAAGAGCAAATCATAGAAGAGCATGAGCATGATATAGAAATAAAAAATAATCTTGATCTAAACCTAATTCCTAAGTTTGTGGTTAACATGTAAGATCTTTATGATTTGAAAGATAGATTCAAGAAAATTACTAACTCAAAAACTCAAAGTTCTACTTTGAGATTTGAAGTAGTAAACCTAGGATCAAATGACAAACCTCAAAATATCAACCTAGGTCTTGACCTAACATCTCAAGAAAGAGCATCATTCATGAGGTTATTGAAAACATATAAAGGTGTCTTCGCTTGGGATTATGCAGATCTTAAACCTATGATACCTCTATAATTCAACATACCATCTCGATGACTTCAAATGAAAAACCAGTTCAGCAGAAGATTCAAAAAATTCACCCGAACCTTGAAAGTCAAATTCAATCAGAATTGAACAAGCTTCTAAAGGCCGAGATAATCTTCCCTATCAAGAATTCTAAATGGGTATCGAATATGGTACCTGTGAGGAAAAAGAATGATGATATTAGGATTTGCATTGATTTTAGAAACCTAAAAAAAGCTTGCCAAAAGGATAATTTTCCTCCGCCTACTATCGAACAGGTACTGCAATCAGTTGCAAGTTCCGAATTAATGTAATTTCTAGATGGATTCTCAGGATATAATCAAATCCTTTTGCATCCAAATGACAGATTAAAGACAAAATTTAGGACCAAGTGGGGAACATATGTCTATCAGAAAATGCCTTTTGGACTCATAAATGTTGGTGCCAATTTTCAACATGATATGGACATTGCCTTTAGAGGTCTAATTAATAAATTTGTTGTTATTTACTTGGATGATATCACAGTCTATTCCAAGGATAGGAAAAATCATTTAAGTGACCTCAAGCACATCTTTGAAAGATGCATGAAATATGGCATTTCCTTAAACCCCAAGAAACCTTATTTTGCTTTACTAGAAGGCAAACTCCTTGGGTTTATAGTATCTAAGAAAGGAATTTACATCGATCCTGATAGAGTCCAAGAAATAGAAAAAAATCCCCTCCCACACAATAAGAAAACCATGCAATCATTCCTAGACCAAATAATTTTTTTTAAATGATTCATCCCAAATTTTTCACAAATAGTCATACCCCTTCAAGCGATGATAAGAAAAAATGCAGTTTTTAGATGGAATAAGGATGAAAGAGATTAATTTGAGTTGATAAAGAAAGCCATTATTAATGTCCCTTAATTAATAACTCCTGATTATATCAAACCCTTTGTATTATATACTTTTTCATCTGATACTTCGTATGCTATAGTTTTGACACAGCTGAAAGATGAAATTGTCGAGGCACCCATCTCCTTTTTCAGTTCTAACTTACAAGGCGTCGATTTAAATTATTCAGCTGTAGAAAATCAAGCATTTGCAGTCTTTCAAACTCTAAAGCATTTTAGACCTTTTCTTCTTAAAACCCATACAAATATAGTTGTACCCTACCCTGTGGTAAGACAACTACTGATTCAAAGAGAAGTAGGGGAGAAAAGAGTTGATTGGGTAACTGCACTCCAAAAATATGATGTAGAAATCCGGCCATTTAAAATTGTCAAGGGCCAAGGTTTTTGTAGGATGTTAACAAGAGCTTCGCAGTTTCCATTAGAAGAAGATCAAGGTAATGAAGTGAAAATATCAGAGGTAAGCCTCAACGATACAGAATCACAATATGTTGATTTGAAATTTTATCTTAAAAATGGATATGCTCCTATGCACCTTAATTATAAAACATAGAGAGCTTTAATATTAAAGTCAAATCAGTATGAGCTAGTCAATGACATATTGTTTAGGAAGAATTATGATTCAGTATTGCTAAGATGCTTAGAGAAACCTAAAGTTGAGAAAGTCATGCAAGAATTACATGATGGACCAGCCGAAGGACATTTAGGAGGAAATACCACTGCTCACAAAATCTTGCATGCAGGATATTACTAGCCAATGATATTTAAAGATGCACATGAATATGCAAGGAAGCACAAAACTTGTCAAACTATGACCAGAAGAGAAAGAAAGCCAGAATTCCCTTTACAACCAGTTAATATCTAACAACCATTCGAACAATGGGGATAAGATATAATTGGTGAGATTATTCCTAACTCTTCCAAGCAGCATAGGTACATCCTTACAACTACTGATTACTTTACTAAGTGGGTAAAAGTTGTCCCATTAAAGATAGCTAATACAGAAAAAATCATAGATTTCATTGATCAGTACATAATTACCCGGTTTGGCTTACCCTCAGCTTTAATGTTTGACAATGCATCTTACTTTTCTGGGAATGCAATGGTAGAATTAGCTCGTAAGCGAGGTTTCAAAGTTAAAATATTCAGCTAATTAGTATCCTCAAATTAATGGATTAGTAGAATCAACAAACAAAAACCTTATCAAAATTATCAAAATAAATATTGCTCAAAATCATAGGAAGTGGCATAAAGCATTATCATTTTCTCTATGGGTAGACATGATTACTTAGAAAGCCTCTATCGGTTCTTCAACTTTTGATTTATTTTATGGAAAAGAAGTTGTTCTTCCCACAAACGTAGCAATCCCATCTCTTGCCATAGTACAATTTATCAATGAAAGCCCTTCACCTTCTCTCCAGGCTAGACAATTTCAAATTTTCAAACTCAAAGAAGAAAGAGAAAAGGCTCAAGCAACCCACTTCCATCTCAAACTTTGTATAATCTATTTTTTCATAGTTAGTTAGAATAGTATTTATACCTTCTCATGCATTTAGAGAAGGGTCTAGAATTTTATCGAAAACATTTGCAAAGAATGCACTATTGTAAGCTTGTCAATGCTTTCGTGAAATGATGGAACATGATCTTTTCTTTTAGATATCAGACTATCCTTTGTTGATGGACTTCTATATTTTTCGAAGACAATTTGATTTGAAGAAAGAATTTGGTCTATGTCATTTATCAAATGAGCAGGACTTCATGCATCTGGTACTATTATCGTGTACGCATAATTCTGTTTATTTAATTAGTGGAAAAAAATTATTTTCATGAATTATATATGTGATATTTATTGTTTTTGTGAAGCATTAATTGCACTTCTGTATTGATGCCATAACTGAGGTTTTTAATTTTCATATATAACTCATTAGACATGCGGTATATTTTATAAATTACTTTTACTAACTATTTAGTCAAAGGGATTATCTTTTATGTTATCATCTCCATTTAATTGTGTTCAATCTTGATTATCACATGTTAAAAGGATATCTTTGTAGATCGCATACCATGCAAGAACACCCAAGTTTATATGAGAATAAGTTAAGTTGGAGAAATTGCATCATAGAATAAGTCACTTAGATTATCATTATTCTATTGCAAAAACACTCATGAACCACCCAATCTCATCTTAAAACCCACATTGGGAAATTGGTCCCATTATCCCCAGTCAGAGCCACCACTTTAAATGGAAAAGGAGCTGTCTTAAGGTCCGTACCAGGTGGTTATCCCCATGTTTTGGCCACGAAATTTTGAAGCTACAAAAAAACCCTAATGATAACCCACCTCAACCAGAGAAACATCTAGAAAATGAACTTCCTCTTGCAAATCTTTTAGAAAAGCTAAAGAAGAAAATTGTTAGAATAAATAAAGTCAGTGAAAAAGAAGAAAATACACCCAAGGAGAAAATAGAGGAAACAAAGAACGCCACTATAGAACATAAGAAAACTCAAAAATAAACTCCTCTCTCATCTACCATAAGGAGAAGCACAAGACTTAACAAAATGGTAAAGGAGTCATCTCAACAATTCATAGAGTTTTTTAATCTGGAAGAGGAAGAGGAACCAGAGGTTCCATCACTAGCTTTATCACTAGTTCCATCACCAATTAATAATCTAGTGAGAAGAACACCAGAGGTTGATCTAGAATAACATGAGATATATGACTATATTGAGTCTCTAGAGAAAAGGGCTATTGAAAAGGTATCTTCTTCTTAAATTCAAGGAAAATAATTTTTGTCTGATAGTCCACAAGAACCTCTAATTGTGAATAATTTGAAGCAATAAATTTTTGAATTAGAGACGCTGAACAAACATCTAAAACAGGAACACAGGACATTAAAGGTGCGAAATGAAATTCAAAGAACCAAAAATGATAACATTATGTTGCATCTAGGCTTATGGTATGAAAATAACAAAAAGTTAAAGGAGAAGAACAAGTCTCTCAAGAGTAAGGCCATAAGTTTGAAATCTAAAATTTTGATGAAGAAGCTCGGGATGGCAATTGCTAAGAAGGAGGTAAAGAAAACAAACTTGGATGTTTTAGCTCAAGCTTTTGAAGGAGTGTAGGGACAGAGAAAGACTATCAGTTTTGAACTTTTGAATGAGGACATGCAATGATCTTCATGTGCGGGAATGTTGAGCCTCATAATTGCTTCTTTTTGACACCCTTTTACCACCTATTTCACTCCTTTTTTTCATCATAATCACTCAATGGGAAGCAAATTACAGAATCTATGGCAAGGTAGGTATATAAAAGTATTTTATTTCATAAGTTAATAATGTTCTTTATTATTAGTCTAATATTTATTTTAGCTACCGGATTGGGATGATTCTGCAGCTAATGTCTGATTCTGCAGCTAAGTCCATTGTTTCATATGTTCGAAGGTGCTAGTTGGAGTGAGAAATATATGGGAACATAGCGATCAATGCACTCCATGATTCCTTCCTACCTTCATGAACCAGATCGATCAAGGAAGCTTCTAGTTATGTGGTCAAAGGAAAAAGTCAAGTCTGTTAGCTACACGGGTGAGCGAGGTATGATATATATGCCTAACAATTTGCTTTGTTAATAGAAAATTGTGAGTGAATTTCATTATGATATATTTCAAAGTTAATTTTAGTATTTTGTTAAGAGATTCTAGGCATGAAGCTCTGAACATTTAACGATACGGGAATTATAAAAAGACTATGTAAGAAATCATAAAAACAGTGATTTTACTATGGATAGTGAGAATTAAAACTTTGTTTTAAATTTAGTTATAAATAATCCTTCTTATTTCAATGTGTGGTTGATTGTTCAACTGGATCTCGTGACCATCTGCTTGTGGAGGGCCCCCTCATGTAGTAAGGTTCTTTTATGTTTTTAAGTAGAATTTCCTTATATCATTTCATAAGATTATTTTATGGATGCATCATGTAGAATGTTTTCCTTCGTGGATTTTTTAGTTAACTAGCAGCAATGTGATTGTAATTTTAACGAATTTACTTTATTGATTTAGGAGCACATGAATTGAGTTTGATGAGTAACGATAACAACAGTGAGAGTTTGGATTTAGATTAATATTGCAATTCTTAAAAACAAAGGATTTGATTACAAGTTTTATTTCAAGCAAGAATGATTTATGATTTTGAGCAAGTGAGAATATATTTTCAATTCATTTTGGATTTTCATGCAAGAGTGTGTTATTAGGATAGATGATTTGATTCCTTTAGAGAATTGAGTTTCTTTCAAAGCATAATTCAGAAATATATCAGAAAGAGAGGGTGTTTGTTTTTATGAGTTAAATTTCATTTTACAAGTGTGAGTTTGATTTACCTTTATGCAGAATTGTGAAAGTTTCTTTTGTAGCAGAATGTGAGATCTTCCATAAGTAGTCTTTCATAAAGGAGTGTGATCATTTTATTTCCTAGGAATAATTTCTCTACTCATGTGCACTCCAATAACTTAATTTAAAATCTATAGTTTGATAACTCAGTTTAATTTAAAGGTGTGAATAACCAAGGACTTCTAACACATACAGTGCACTTACACTTCATCAACTTACTAGCTCTGGCCGATAATTTATGCATGTAATTTAAAGTTAATTAAATTATGAAAAAGGTGGTTCAGAGAAGAAATCTTTTTGCAAGGCCTGCATGCGATTAATATGAGAACCTCTAGTGTAAATTCATTGATGAGTTATACCATTGGTTGAGTAGATTATAGCTCAAATTAGGAACTATGAGACTTGGTCGAATGTTCAAAACCTAGACCACAACTGATTTGGTTTCCTTACATTGGTTGGATAGCAAAATAACTAGGGTCGCTATTTTCTGGGTCCAAGCCACATTGGAAGGTTATATCATTGAATTTGTCATAGAGAACCATTAATCATTTTCTAAATGTAAGGAAGTGTTTAAGTATGGGTTGCGAGGTAGATTGCTAAAATAAATTCCCTTGTGGATTAAGGTTCTTCTAGTGGAAGAGAGACTATCGTCGTTCCATTAAACCAACATGGTGTCGTAAAAATAGGGTACTAGGGTTAGGGTTATGGGAGTAATGTTGACTATTTGCATAATATGAGTCGAAAATACGATGGATGTAGAAGGGTTGTGGAAGGAAGGATATTTTAGGGCGCTTAGAAGAGCATGGATAGTTGATGAGTGGTGGGAGAGAAAGTTGTCGAATATTAGGAGACGACGAAGAGAATTACAAAAAATAGGAGAAGAATTGAGTAGTCTAAGGTTGTATACAGAAGGAATGAGTAACCCAGAATTGTGAAATATTGAAGTAGGTGAGGGATTAAATTCTAGAAAATTAGGAGGAGCTAGAAGAGACATGATATGAGAGCAGAATAGAGATAAAGGAGCCCACCATAATTCAGAAGGAATCTGGACACCAAAGATGCCAAGAAAACCAGTTGCAATGATGGATTAGAGTAATCCCATGGATGAAGAGATACATTTTTTCATGAGGAAGTTATTTCTTGAGGATGATTCGTTCCTCGCAAGTAGCCATCCGCAAGGTAGTGGTGCAACTAGTTCTCTCCCTAACCTCCCCCTGGTACTTAATCAAAATCCTATCAATTTTATTTCAAATCTAATTAAAAATTGAAATTTCAGAAAGTTCATCAAGTATACATAACTGGTAGTTTTGGTTGTTATAGTAGTTATAGTGGTAGTTTTCAAATTCATTCTACAACTTCCTCACAACCTGGTTCACAAGGCTTTATATTAGTTCCTCTCAGTCAATCATAAATGGTTAGGAATGTGGCGAGATCATTTACTGGATACCATGGTGTTTCTGGGAAAACTAGTATTCCTAAAGAATGCTAGCCCTCTAGGTTTGGCGGCTACCCTAGAAACAACAGTTTAAAGCAATTCAATGATTTCTTCTATGTGTAACATATAAGAAAAAGATAATGGAACCAACCTGGAACTTCCGATTGATCCCTTGCTTAATCTTTCTCTCCTTTAACAAAACCCAAAACTCCTCCTTGTACTTAACACGCTTGGAGAGTACTTTCACAAGTACAACAACAAAGAACTGTCAAAGCATCATGATCTATTACAACATAAACATTACAGAATCAGATATATAATGAACAAATGATGACATTCAAAATGGCGCAATCATATGTGAGAAAACTTGAAGAGCTTTATTGATAGAAGGGAGAATTACAGCCCAGTTGTCTGATCTAGCATCATCCTCCTAGATTCAATCCTTCTTCACCTCATGAAATAGCAATATTACTCCAACAAGAATACAATGCTCTCTCCTCAATTACAAACTATCAACACTTACTTGCAATTTACAACATTTCAGCCTCCAGATCTCTTGGGTGAGGGATCCATTTATAGATCTGTGTAAGGGTGTGAGTCATCCATGGGGTTTTATTAGTGTCATTCCACTTGTTACAATTGGTTCCATAAGAGAAGGGATATCAGATGGTTTTAGATCCCTTATTCATCCTTGGGCGAATTTAGAGAGGCAAGTGGCACAGGAGAAGTTTCTAGAAGATTCCATGAGCATCCACTTAGCAAACTGTCTCATACATTTGTCCATCCTTGCCCATCACACCCTATAGAAGGCCTAAACAATATGCATCACACCTTGGCAGTGTACCATTCACTATGCATCGCACTTTTCCAGTGAAGCAGTTAGTATGGTTTAATTTAGGCAATTTCTAGATGGTTTCTGAGATGAAACTTTTGGGGAATGATGTATTCAGATGACTATGTTCCTCTAGGGTGTGAAACAAATATTTTAGGGGTTGATGAGCCTTAATACATTGACATATAAGTTTGGGGTTGTTGTGCCCAAATATGTCTATAACAGTTGCCCCCTAAAGCATGAGGTCGTAAATATTCATGTTGGGTGAAATGCTTTATCATGAGGATCCGAAGTTTCGAACTGGAAGGTGACCTGCATCAGTTACAATACAATACATTATCATAATATGATTTTCATGATCTAGCTGAGGTAGGCATTCCCATGCTCAGCTTTATAAATTTAATTTCATGTACATAGATCAGATAGTCGTCTACAGATACAGACTAGTGATTCTTCAGATATAGTCATCATCCATGGTTAGGATGACTATCTGTGCAGATCCTTTGTACATTTGATGTTTTTATATCCCTAAATATATCACAACCCAGATGGATGAAACTAGATCCGGGGTCTTCAAAACTTGTTCAATCTTTACTCGATGTACAAGTCAATCCATGTGAAGAGATGTTCTGAGTCGAACATGGAAAGAAATCACCCGGTTACCAACCAATGATGTGAGTTGTTAATAGACACAAGAGGAATCACCGATAATGATAATGACCCTCAAGGTACTACAATACAATTCACGTGGTGTGAATATATGATCCGTTGTCAAACACCACACAAAATCTTTCGGTCGAAAGCCATTGATGTCAACCTGTTGCTGGAAGTGAGAAACTTGCCATTGATATATGCAAGCTTCAAAGCACTGAAAGGGTTCTTTCTAAATCAACTTCTTGGATAATGAGCTGATGTCAAAAAGAAGTGAATCATCGTAGGAGGGCCTTGATGTATCCCACATCTATGAAACGAAACAAAGCAAATGATTTCTGGAGGTGAAAAATGAATTGACGACACAAGGTTCAGAAATGGCGGTCATGAAAAAATGAAGGTTGGAGGTATTGCAGTGGATGAGACATTAACTGGATGGTGATTTCTCAATTGAATGACTTCTCTTGAACATGTCGGTGACACTGAGATGAATTGGTAGCGTTAACCCCAAAAGATGGATGGTATGAAAGACCAATGTTATGGTGATTGGTGAACGGAATAACCTAACCCAACTCAATAACGGAGATGAAGTGAAAGTGTCATGTTCAAGAGCGACCTGCTACCATAAATTCTTCAATTTTTCTCCCCTTTTTCCCCAGTCATTACTGACCAGTACCTCTTTATTTTTGTCAAGCTTGAGGAGGATAACATATGCTTGTTCTATAATTCACCCTTCAAGCAAAGCTATCGCTATTTAATGTTTTAACGAGTCTAGTGAAAATGAAATTTGGTCTTGTCTAGATTCACAAGTTTGTCACTACTATTTTAACAAGTTCAATGACAAGGATAACTTGGTCCTTTTCATGTTTAGAGAGTTTGAAAAGGGATGAAAAGAAAACTCCATAGGTTCTTTTTCGTAAAGTAATCCCTCAGGTCTGAAAAAGGATAAAATAATACAGGAGGGATGACATTTCCAATACTTTAACGAGCTGGAAAGGACAAGTGCTTGACAATCTTTTCATATTTAACAAGTCTGAAAAGGGTTTAAAGTGGACTCTATTTTGAGGAATGAGTGGTGTCTAGGGTAGCAACTAGTTCCGGTGATTTTGGAACGTCTCAAAACATGTTGATTTATGTCAAGAGGCTAGCTAATAAGACCACTCATTGCAACTATTCCTCAAAAAGGGTAAAACAACCAAGCAAAAGCATATGATCGGCCAAAGAGAAAGTGGTGATGAGATGAAAACAACCAAGGCTCAAAAAACTGACAGAATGGCAATCACAAGGGTTAAAAATTGAAAATGGGTTCATTTTTAGACAAGCCTGAACCATGGGGAACTATGCTTGGATTTGGTTTCATGTTTACACAAGCTTGAAATGAAAAAAATATGCTTGTTTTGATTTACATGCCCCCAGCATGGTGAAAAGGAGAGTCTCTTGTAGCTAGATGGAAATCACTACGGTGAAGCATGACGGTTATCCAATGCCTCTTTGGCTCTGTTTAGATAGACAAAGGTGAATGGTGTGAAAGACCAATCACATAACCTATAGGGAAAATTATCTTTACCACAAGGTGCATGCCCCCCAAGCTTCATTACATTCACCTAAGTAGACTTCTCATGGCTATCAAGTGAGTGGAATGAAGGTTATTTTACGAGATCAAGTGAAAGACTCGACTTTGAACTTGGGACCTTGTTTCATTTTTAAAAGAGCTTGACACAAGACAAGGAACTATGCTCAGAGACCCTTGGTTTCATTTTTTAACGAGGTTGACCCAAGATAACAAACTATCCTCTGACCCTTGTTTTATTTTTTAACGAGGTTGACACAAGACAAGGAACTCTCCTCGAAGACTCTTCACAACTCATAAGTGGTCATGAAGGAGAGATGTGGTTCCAATGCCTCCAGTACATGATGTATAACATCACTGAATTGATCGTCAGTTGATGTAGGTGTGGACCAGGTTAGCACATAATTAACCCGTGGTGGTGATGATACCATTGGTATAAATGGGCCATTTAGGGATGATGGTTGACTAGGGGCTATATTTGGACTGAGAAATGAAAGTTGGTCAACGGTGACAATCTTGCCTTCATGTGGGAAACAAATCACTCGAAAGAGTGTTGAAACAATAGCTACCATGTGATAAACATAGTCACGCCCAAGAAGTAAATTGTAATCTAAAGGTCCTGGGACTACCATCACATTCAGATAAATGGTTTTTTCTCCCAAAGTGATAGGTAACTGAGGAAGGATCCCTATCGGTCGAATGGTTCCTTTGTTAAATCCCAACAGATTCTGTGTAACAGGCACAAGCGGTGGCGAACCAAGCGCTTGCCAAGCAGTTGAGGAAAGGATACTCACTTACGCACCTTTGTCTAGAATAGTGCCAGATACAATCATTTTAGAAACTTGTACTATGATCTGGAAAGGCACATACGACAGAAGGCAGGATACTACCAGTCGATCCCAATCAAAGGAAGTGACTAGACTACTTGGAGGGGGTACCGTAGAAGCGGGAAAAATAACCCCTTGTGTTACAAGAACTGGAGGATTTTCCTCCTGTCTTGATGGAACATGTGGACTTCCCCGAAACTCATTTGAATCTGAGGAAACAAAAAGAACTTGAGTGGTATCATTTTCACTCTCTTTGGGAAAGGTACAATTAGTTGAAGGTGAAATCGAGTCAACTGTTACCTCGACCTGTTGATTTTGGTCAAGTATAGACTTATAGGATTCACTTTCAAAGAGAGTGGTTTCGATTGACAGTTGATTTTGGTCAGTTAATTCATCAACTAGTGAAGGATTTAGGGAGAGTTTCCTGTAACTAGATGGAAGTTGCTACGATGAAGCAGGATGGTTATCCAACACTCTTTTGGCTTGATCCAAATAGGGACAAAGGTGAAAGGGGTGTATGCCTTCACATAACCTACATGGAAGCTTGAGTTTTCCCTTCTGTCCATGAACTTTACTATCACTAGTTAATGGTGTGTTACCAATGTGATCTCCAGAGGTTGATGACAGGGGATGGTGTGAATGGGAAGACCATTCTTTGAATATCTGAGGAATATAAGGAAAATTTCAGTGAAAATGGCCTATCGCAAAAATTATGCATGGATATTTGACTTTGTGAGGCTTAATGGATGGATTTTCATCAGATGTTGCATTAAGAGCAATGGTTGCTTGGTGTCCCCCTTACTGAATTGGCTTCTTCTTCTTCTTCTTCTTCTTCTTAGCCACCTGGTTACTAGTATCAATACTTTCACCAAGCGAAGAGGAAGAGGGGGAGGGAGAAAAAAACGAGGAAGAAGGCGAAATGCCAACTTCAGCATCAACTGGAGGTTTATTTTGTCCATTTGGAGGTGTACTTGATCTTTCTCTTCTTTGTCAGGACCCACAACTCCTCCCCATACTTAACACGCTTAGAGAGTACCTGCACAAGTACAGCAACAAAGAATCGTCAAAGCATCATGATCTATTACAACATAAACATTATAGAATCATATATATAATGAACAAATGATAGCATTCACAAATGATAACATTCAGAATGGTGCAATCATATGGGAGAAAACTTGAAGAGATTCATTAATAGAAGGGAGAATTACAACCCAGTTGTCTGATCCAGCATCATCCTCCTAGCTTCAGTCCTTCTTCACCTCATGAAATAGTAAGATTACTCCAACAAGAATACAATGCTCTCTCCTCAATTACAAACTATCAACACTTACTTGCAATTTACAACATTTCAGCCTCCAGATCTCTTGGATGAGGGATCCATTTATAGATGTGTGCAAGGATGTGAGTCATCCATGGGGTTTTATTAGTGTCATTACACTTTTTACAATTGGTTACATAAGAGAAGAGATAACCGATGGTTTTAGATCCCTTATTCATCCTTGGGTGAATTTAGAGAGGCAAGTGGCATAGGAGAAGTTTCTAGAAGATTCCATGAGCATTCACTTAGAAAACTGTCTTGGACATTTGTCCATCCTCACCCAATGCACCCTATAGAAGACCTAAAAAGTATGCATCACAGCCTGGCAGTGTACCATTCAGTATGCATTGCACTTTGCCAATGGAGCAGTCAGTATGGTTCAATTTAGCCAATTTCTCGATGGTTTTTGAGATGGAACTTTTGGGGAATGATGTATTCAGATGACTATGTTCCTCTAGGGTGTGAAACAACTCTTTTAGTGGTTGATGAGCCCTAATACATCGACATATAAGTTTGGGGTTGTTGTGCCCAAATATGTCTATAACACATGGGTTCTCGGGTCAAGGAGATGAAGTTACATGACAAAATTGGTGCATGTGCAAAGCCATCTGGATTTCCAAAAAGAACCCATATGCCTCTAAGATTATCAAGTTTTTGAAAACTCTGTGGGATAGAGCACTTTGAGGGTTCATGAAGTGGTCAACTCTAAATATGAATCTGGCTTTGGATTTAGTTAAACAAGAATTTATTGAGTATAAGCTTCCTCAAAGGAAGCAACAAGGTTTAGTTGAGTTATGGGATATCAAAAAATCAGAAGGAGAGGCTACATGGAAGTGCATGTAGTCGTTTAAAGATGCAATTGGGAGATTTACTTATCATATTCATTCACATCACAAAAACTATCGGTTCATCAAAGAATTGTTACTGTTGACTCGAGCTCAATTAACTCAACAAAATATTGACACAATAAAATATCTGCTAGAGCAATCCATGAATATCAAGGAAATTGTGACATATCCTCATAATTATAGAGCAATTTTTGCTTCCAGTGATCCTGCTATCATTGGTATACAACATCATATCACTAACTTGACTGAAAGGTTGAAGGATATGAACACTATGATACCTTCCCATCCACATGTTTTGTGCACTATTTTTTGTTGAAGGGAATAATTCTACAAAGTGCTCTAGGTCATGGAGTCCAGGACCTTCTATTATTCCTATGGGACCACTGCTGCCACTTCTAGGACCCACTGTAGGAGTTGCACAAGTTTCTACCAATTTTCCATATCAAGAGAATACCTAATACCATGGCTTCCCTAACCAACGAGGTCTGTCTGCTAATGAATATTGTGAAATATGTCACACTTATGGTCATGCACCCCAACTCTACTCTATTTTGCATAAGTATTCCAATACTCTGAATAACATGTTTTGTGAGTTCTGTGGGTCTCCAACTCACCATACCGACTAGTGTAGAGATTTGGATGCTTTGGCTGATCACCTCGATCGTACTGCATTTTGGGTCATTGAAGCTCGCCGAGTATGAGGAGGAGGTGGCTTAAGGGGAGGAAGAACTGGATGGAGAGGTCTACTTCAATGCAAGAATTGTGATCAATAAGGCCATGTTGCTCATGTTTTCCCATTGCCTAGGAGGCCGTGGTGTTCTCATTGCAAAGAGGATACTCATGCTACTAAAGATTGTCCAGAATTAATCGCTAGGTGGGAAGAATGTAATAGATGAACATGTGCTAATTTTATTAATGTAGAACCAAGGTATCCTCAATGAGTTCTACAACCCATCATTAACATTATTACTAGAGGGGGTAAGTGTGCTAGAGTTGACTGGGAGGTTCTCGAACAACCAGTGATAATAAAGCCCGCATCTCCAAAGAAATCATATAACCCTCTTTAGAAGGAGTATTACAAGGATGCTACCGATATTTTCAAGAAATTAATTTCTTCTTATAGCCCTAAAGAAAAACAAAAATAAAAGGGATAAATGAAGATCCCTCAATCTCTACAAGAGACATCTCAGCCTATCATGGAATGGTTTAAGTTATTTTTGAATATTATGAATAATGAGTAGTTATCTAGTAAGTTTCAGAATAAACTGAGAAGCGTTGTAAAGGATGAATAGTTCTCAGAATGATCCATTTCTTCTAAATTTCTTGAGAAACATTCTAGACATGTCCACTGCAACAAGTGAATGAAAAGAAGGGAGTTTCGTATTGATGCCCAAATCGTCGGATACCAGATCAAAGATACTTTGTTGGATATAGGATCTGATCTAAATATCTTGCAACAAAAAACTTGGGAGGCATTGGGAAGACCCATGTTGGTGTTTTCACCTATTTAGTTACGCATGAACAACCAATAGTACATTCTCCCCATTGGGAATTTGGAGGATGTAGAAATCAATATCGCTGGAGTGAAGACATATGAAGATTTTTATGCCATTAATATTATGGGCAATAAAGATCTTTATCTAATCTTTTGTGAGTAGAATGGGCGTTTGAATGGGTAAGGCAGTTAAGAATTGCCCCATGAAATACTTCATAATGGTAGCATATAGGCCTTCCTCCCTACATCAAGATTGCTCCCATGGCATACCCACTTGCATTTGTCTCCACTTCAAAGGGTTGCTACAAGTTTGGTAATGCCATAACTAGTGCTTGACTGGTTTTCTTCTTTAGCTCCGTGAAAGCCCTTTGCTAACCCTTTCCCCATTGGAAACCCTTGCCACTTGTTGTTATGGCATGGAACAGTGATTCTGCCGTTGAAAATGAGGATATGAATTTCCTTAGGTACTGTGTTGCCCCAATGAAACTCCTAACCTAATAAACATTTGTAGGCATCGAACATTTCATGATGGCCTACATATTTGCAGGATCTATTTTTAGTTTTCCTCCACCTATCACATACCCCAAATACACCAAAAAATTTTGTGCAATCTCACACTTCTTGCGATTTGCAAGCAGTTGGTGCTTCTTTAATGTCTCGACCACCTGCATCAAATGTGAGATGTGCTCTTCCTAGGTAGCACTATATACCAATATATCATCCAAATAGATAATAGAAAATGAATCGATGAAAGGGATGAGTACATTATTCATTAATCTCATAAGCTTAGTTGTTACATTGCATAGGACAAATGACATGACTAACCACTCATACAAACCTTGCCTAGTTTTGAAGGTGGTATTCTAGGTAGCTTCTTCTTTGAATCGCACTTGGTGATATCCAAAATTTAAGACCACCTTGGTGAAGTATTTTCTTGATGCAACTAATCTAACAGATCATCTATCATGTGTAGGGGGTATTTTTTCTTAAGCGTGATTTTGTTTAGCACCTAATAATCTATACACTTTGTGGTGAAGTAAAATTATACGTGCGGACACAAACAATTTCCTCTAGCTTGATAATGGGTATAGCCACAACATATACATTCTATGGAATATTTCCTTAGTTTAGAACCAATTAGGAGGGCCTACCTCTTAGTACGCTTATCATGTTTGACGATGTCTTTGCTTGCTTATTCTAGCTATCTCTCACTTCCTTCTTCAAGCACCTTAAACAAGTAAACAATAGCAAACAACAACCGCGATAATAGAAAAATTGTAATTCAACCTACTTAACAAGTCAAGAAACATTAAACCATGAATATGTAAGATGAAAAAACATGTAGGAAATCAATCTATAGCTGCATATATATTGATATCAATGAGAGATTACAACCATTGTCTTGACGTTGTGGTTCTCCTTTGCCAAGCCCAGGTTCCCACACACTTCTGCTAGCATTCCATGATGGCCTCAATCCAAAATATTTTTAAGGCTCTTCCCTTTAGTCTTCACTCCAAACCAATCACACTTCTCCCTCACACAACTAGATAGCTACAACTAGTAATAGATTTTTTTCTACTCCAAACCAAAATAGCATTAGCACACCAACATTAACCATTCAACACTAACACTAGCTCTACAACCAATTTGTGCTTGGAAAAAATGGAGGTTCATATAGCATGAATGGATGGGATATAGATGCTCTTCTCATGGGAGAAGGTATTATCCCTTGAGATAGTTCCATCCTTATAGGGGAAAGGAGCCCAAACTGACATCCTCGACCCCATCCGGCCAAACCATTTACCAAACTTCCATTATGAAGCTTCTAGAGGTGGAAGCTTTGGCTCCTAATTTAAAAAAATTTCAATAACAGTACTGGCACGATTGGAACACATCTCAATCGCTCTAGTTAGTGCTATGGATAGTGCTAATATTTGCACATCAGTGCGGGGGAGACAACGACCATTAGCGTCAGTCTTGTAAACTGGGCAAAACAAAAGTTTCAGGGAAATGGTGCAAAAGGAAATTGATCTACTCATGAAGAGGGACACAATGGGAGTTTCTTCATGAAGGGTAAGTATGTGGGGTTCACTGTAGAGGTCCTCCAAGATCAAATAATTGGGAGTACAGGGACAGTGACAAAATGTTGTGTAACAGATGCCCCCTAAAGCGTGAAGGGAAAGCTAGAGTGAGGGATGATATGCTTTATGAATCAGTGAGAGGAATCGTAGTCTGTCCTCGGAAAGCCTGTAAGAAAGTACAAATACATACATATAATTGAGAACTCTGTCAAATGATACATGAATCGTGGCATGGACACATCCATCCACAGAATGATCACATAAATGGATCCAAGTTTGGGTGCAACCATCCATCAAAGAGGATCATAATGAAGCCAAGGTATGGTTGCAACCATCCAATAATGGGAAGGATCACATATGAAAACTCATGGCATGGTCGTAGCCATCGATATGAAAGAGACATGCATATCAACATAACCGTGTCACATCGCTTCACAACCTAGACTTTTTGTGATCTAAGTCTAGGGTCTTGCGATCCTAACACGACTCAATGAAAGTACAAATTCTAACATGTGAATAGATGTGTTGACTTCTAACATGCTAGAAAGTTGCTTTATTACTAGTCAATGATGTAAAATGTTAACAAGCATGAGAGAAACCACCAATAATGAAATTGTTCCTCAAGGTACTATCAGCACAATCCATGGAATGTGAATAGAGGAACTGAAGTCAAACACCCGTGAAATCACTCGATCGAAATCCAATGATGTGAACTTGTCATCGAGTGTGAAGAACTTTTCATTAGGGAATGCAAGCTCTAAGGTACCTGAAGGGAGTCTCTCAGTCACCTTCCAGGATAATGAGTTGAATTCGATGGAAAGTGACTGTGTCAAAGGAGGGCCATAATGTTTACCACATGATTGACATGAGACGAAAGGATGCAAAATGATTTTTGGCGATACAGAGAAACAATGGTAAGTGTAACTGTAGAAGGAAAAATCTTGAACATATCAATGACAAAACTGGAAGTTTGGTAGCTTTTGGATCCATAGGATTGGTGGTCATGATGACGTGGCAAAGATAAAATGGAAGGAAAAAATGAATGGCCCAATCCAAGAAGGTCAACGATACAGAGGAGGATATCCCAACCCGACATGAAGTAGAAAGTGTCATGTTCAAGAGTGAGCTACCGACACAATTGATATATTTCCAAATTTCCCCCCACCATTCCCTGGCACGTATCCCAATTATTTTTTAATCGCAAGCTAGAAGGGGATAGCATATGCTTTCACTTTAAGTTCATCCTTTAGACGAATCTGACCTAGTAAATTTAACGAGCCCTAGGAAGGAGAAGCTCATGTTCATCATGGTGATGAATCCGATGTCATTTAATAGTTTAACGAGTTCGAAAAAGGTGTAACTTAGTATCTTTATCATGTTTAGAGAGTTTTAAAAAGACATGTAAAAGAAAACTCCACATGGTCCCTTTTCGTACATTTGTGTCTCTCGAGCCCAAAAAGGTAGAAAACAATACTTGAGAGGACCACTTGACCATTTCAGTCAAGGAGTACCTTTTTTGTAAATAGTGCATCCTAGCCCGAAAAAGGGGTAAACATATACTAGGTGAATGATGTTTCACATCCGTTAGCGAGTTCAAAATGACAAGGGCTCATCCATCTTTTCATTTTTAAAGCGTCGGAAAAGAGCTTTAAAGCGGACCCCCCATTTTATTCTCTTTTACGAGTCAAAAGGGAAAATATACTCGGAAATCTTTTAATATGAGTTTTACGAGTCGAGAAAAGAGCTAAAACGTGACTTGGCCTGGAGGAACGAGTGGTATAAAGGGTAGCAACTAGTTCCGATAATGATGGAACTGCTCAAAACACTAAAAGATCAAGAGGATAATTAGCAAAACCACTCATTGTTGTGGTTCCTTAAGAAAGGAAAAACCAAGTGAAAGAATATGATCAGCCAAAGAGATGGTGGCAATGGAATGAAACAACCAAGGCTCATCTAGCATAAATCATTTGATAAAACGAAAATCACGAGATGTAAATTGGGCATGGGTTCATTTTTTACACAAGCTTGAAGCATTGAGAACTCTACTTGGATCCGGTTTCATGTTTACACAAGATTGAAATGAAAAACTATGCTTTCTATAAGTTTTCATGCCCCACAAGCTTCATTTCAATCAACTAAGTGTATGGAATTAAGGTTCACTTTCGAGATCTTGGAAAGACTCGACCGGGATATTACAAGATCTGAATCAAATACTCGATTTGGAAAAGGGAGTCGTTTCATTTTTAATGAGGTTGACACAGTAAAAGAACTATCCTCGAGACCTTTATTTCAGTTTTTAACGATCTTGACATAAGAAAAAGAACTATGTTTGAGACCTCTGTTTCATTTTTTAACTAGCTTGACACAAGACAAAGAAATATGCTCACATCTCTTGTTTCATTTTTTAAGGAGCTTGACACAAGGCAAGGAACTCTACTCCATAACATCTGTTCATGAACCATACAAGAACATGGCTCCCAAGAGGTCTTCACTACATGGAAGAACCACACTCCGGGAGGAATACATGTCATTTCATACCAAGGACAGATCAGGTTCCAATGCCCCCAGTACATAATGTACTATACCATCTATGTGCTTATCAATAGATGTGGAGACGGAATGGGTAGCCACATAATTGACATGTGGCGAGGAAGGTACTCCTTGCAAACAAGAGCCAACAGGGGATGATGGTTGCAAAGGAGGTGCTTGGTGACCAATGAACGTGTTGACATGGCAAATTTTTGCTATACCAACAAGGGGAACTAACTCGATCACAGACCCCAATTAGGTCTGCTTTCATTTGGAATGGCTAGCTCCAACGGGTTTTAAAGGATCCCGTAAACTATTAAAGGTGTTGAGAGATTGCTTCCTGGAGGAAGACTTTAATTTAAATCAACAAAAGAAATACATAACCTATGTGTATGAAATCCTATTTACGCTACTTCTAACTACTCTAATCTGGTCCTAACTATCCTAATCTATCCCATAAGAGCATAAAAAAAGAGGTTAAACATCATATATAGATTCCAAATCCAAATGAATCAATTGTTGATTCACATAAGAACAAGGTTGTATTAAATCCTAATTTCAATCCGACTACTTATACAGGAATACACATTCCTTTCCATACAAGTAACACTTGCAACTGACGTTTAACAATATTTGGAATCAACAACCTTTCATGAGTTAAGCATGCTATTGAATTAAATTCAAATAACCAAGAATAACCATGAAATGTAAGTTATCAATATGCACAAAGCAAAACACATTTGTATTTATGCCAGCAACAACATACTGATTCTAAACATATGAGAGAAAAGGGAAATAAATCTGAAACAACAGGCTCCTTCTTGAACGAAACAATCTTCTTTATTCACAATAAATCAAAGATGTTATCTCCAAAAAAAAAAAATCCCCTCTCTCCTATCTGGAGGGAATACTTATGAAGCTGGAAATGACTCTTGGTCTTCCCTGACTTTTCACCTCCCTTCCCTCATCAATTCACAAATTAGAATATACAATTGTAGAATAGTCAGTGTAATTGCTAGCACGTAAAGGCCACATCTGCTGGAGCATTTCGTTTCCTGGGGACGTGAATAGATGCTGATTGAAAGGAGGAGTTATGCGTGTCATTTCTTCATGATACAACCTAAGGCCACATAACCTTCAGAACACATAGGTAACACATGGAAACATGACTTCCAACGCCTAAAGCCAAATCTTTAAATAAAACATATCCGCATATATAAATTCATTGGATCCACTCATGCATCTTTTATCTGGAGCCATACTTGATGCTTATGCATCCATTCTTTGACCTCACTTGCCTTCTCTTGGTCCCCGCCTGCAGAGATAACCAACAACATCTATACTTATGAAAATGATAAAAATGCTTAAAAAAAAACACAAATATTGCCTTTATTAAGAATTTATAACATCAAAAGGAACAAGTGTGAAAGAATTGGCCCCTGGTTTTTTTAATCCATGCATTGATTAAGTCCTGAAAGCGTGAATCTGATTTACATTGAAAATTGGTGCATAACACATAACCAGATCCGAAATTTGGACTTGAAATATTATAGACAAGAACCCATACCCTATCAGGTCCGCTAATCGCATCACGCCTTATGTTTAAGCTTTGGGCTGTGCCGATTGCGAGTTGCAATTGGTCAGACCTAAAATATATATGTGCCGTAATCAATAATACCCTCGGGTCTGCCACATAAGATTTCCTTTGAAAACTGAGACCGGAACACTTTATCGAAAACACAGGGAAAACATGGGAAAACCCATGGTCGGACCATAAGGTCAGACTTGAAATGATATACACTCAGGCCTATAATTATCGTCGGGTCCACCATATCACATCGCAATGCTTCAATGGTGAGCAAATGGACCTTGGGTTTCATCGAAGCCTGATTGCGATATGCGATGGGCTCCAGAACCGAAATATATATACGTTGTTCTTAAAAGTCTCAGTAGGTCTACCCTATAGGCTTTTTCCTTTTAAATAGTAGACCACAACACTTTATCACAAACATGGGAATACACGAGGAAAACCTGCGGCCGACCATAAGGCCAGACTTGAAATGATATGCACCTGGGTTTACAGTTATCATCAAGTCCAGTGGATAGTGGTGTGCCTTATATATAAGCCCTAGACCCTACCAATTTTGATATGCAATGAGGAAAGAGGACTCGATAAATGTATGTGTTATGTTTAATAATTGCGACTGGTTTGCCATATCACAGAGTGCTTTATGTATGGGCCTTGGGTTCTACCGATTACGATTTGCGATTGGGGACTAGACCCGACATCATATGTGTTGCTGCTAATTGCATTTGAAGTCTGGAAGGATCTCGCTTAGCAGATGCGAAAGAGGCAGTATAACTGCAGAAATGGAGAAATTGCGATAGCAATAGAGGCATGCATTGATACATGTATAAAGATTGAAAAAAGCGTGGAAAGGGTAAGTTAAGGATGCTTTGCGAAGTGAAAAGGGTTATAATGGGAATAAATATGCGATGGAAGGTTTCGAGGGGTAACGAGAGGGGTGATTATATGTGCGGGCATAGGGCACCATGAACGTTTATGAGGATTTGAAAGAGTCCCGATGAAGGGTATGAATGAAGGGCTAGACTAGGTTGTGGATGAAGTATGCAGCAAAGATTTATTAAAGGGGGGTATTGATGATTAATAATTGTAGATTTGACTTGGAAAAGAATTAAAATCCTTGCGATAAAAATAGATCATTCAGGGAAGTGAAAGATCCAACTTCTAGGGAACCCATTCAAAACATGTTACCAGAGCATATTTTAATAGGGTGGTGGTTGTGGCCACAACGAATGGCGAATCACTGGGTGAACCAGTTATCTCTGTTTCCAAATAAACCTTGGATCAATAGGACATCAAGGTGTTAAGATAAAATTGAAATTCAAACTGTATAGATGGACAAGCATGGATTCCACTTCAACATCAATTGCCTCAGGTGGGATAAATACAAATAGCTTCTACTTACTGATAGGGTTTTGACAGGCATTCTCCAATGGTAGTATTATGGGATTTATTGACCTTCCTTTACTTGCTTCCTACTTTCAAGAATCCTTTCGAGGCCATTATTGGTCTGTCAATACCTAGTTGGGTGTGTACCTCAGCTCTTTATTGCTCATCAAAATTGATGTAGATATGTTTATCTGCACTTTATGTAAGAATTTCAGTGCTATATTTTTGTATGATTTAATGGGGCACAGTCATGGATCATGCCATATTTTTAAACCGCTTAAGCAAGGTTGGGCTTGTTGTGTCAACTGGTACTCTTAGCCCAGCAATAGTCCCTACTCTAATCAGCTTTCCAAACAACTTGTCCTTCCAGTTTCATGCACAAGGACTCAACATTTCATTTTCTTTTACATAAGCCCTTCTAGTTTCAGGCACAAGGATTAGAGCACAATTGGATTATCCATAGGGTATATGGCAGTGAGTTTAGCCCATGAAAGGAGGTTTACTTGTAGATAACAGGGATTGGAAAACTTAGTGTGGTGTATGGGACCAACGGAGAATAATTGCAAACCTTACAGGCAAGTGTAGGCTAGGTCTGAGTGGGATTTATTTAAAAATGCAGCGTTCCACCATGCCAGTCCACTTTTGGTTACACATTTTTTCGTTTTATAAATATGCACCTACATGCTCCAGGCATCCATGTTATTAACAGATCTTACCTAGTTCTCAAGAGATGCTAATGAGTGGCTTCAATTTGAATTCCATAGCTGATTTTCAAGTTCTCATGGGCTCATTGAAAGTTTGTTTGATTTGAAAGGTAACGATGGGTTTAGGATCAACAGACTCATCAGCAGGTTAATGAGGGAGGCAATAGCTGAATGTGGTGAATGAGGGAAATCTGAAGAGAGTTATATAAGTGAAAACAAGAGCGGAGGACCAAAATCAATTGGCTGAAAAGCACTGAAATTCAAAAGGAAAATAAACTTTGCGTAAAACAGGAAAGGACAGGACAAAAATGTAACTAAGCTAACAACAAAAATAAAATGAATCCTAATCTAATCAGGAGGTAACCACCATGTGGTGGTTACTGGAAGTATCTCTTAAGATGCTGGTCATTAATAGGGAGCTTTTCAGTTTCTCCCTGTAGTGTTTTCAGTCTGTAAGTTCCCTGACCAATTTGTTCCACAACTTGGAATGGGCCTAGCCATAAGTGTTGGAATTTTGTGTGTTTCCCTTTTGGCTCATTCAACTTGTCCCATTTGAGGACTAGCTCTCCTATTTGGAAATCTTTATCTTCTGCCAGATGGCGATCAAACCATCTCTTCATAATCATTTGGTGATTTCTGAATTTATTTTTGGTTTTTTCTCTCAATTCCTCCAAAATTACTAATTGGTTGATCCTTTCTTGAAGTAAGGCTGAAGGGGTCCCTCTTGAGGCTTAGGAGAGCTGTAAAGAAGGAAGGGTAATGTTGGCAGGAAGGATGGCTTCCTGTCCATAGATGAGGAAGTATGGGGAGTTTCCTCAGGCCACTTTTGGGGTGACCCTATCGGCCCAAAGGGAAGTTAGAGCATTATGCCAGTTCCTCTGGTTGTTGGCGACAGATTTACAGATTATGCGGATAAGGTTTTTATTTGAAGATTCTACAACTCCATTTCCATGGGGGTAATAGTTTGATGCATACCTTATGTGAATTGATTTATCAATAGCAAATTCAGTCAATTTCAGTGAAGAAAAGTAAGAAGAATTATCAAATATGAGAGCGTCAGGGATGCCATACCTGTTGATAATGAATTTCTTAATAAATGATATTATCTCGCCTCCATTTACCTTCCGAAGCGGGATAGCTTCGGTCCTTTTGGTGAAGTAGTCGGTTGCTGTGAGTATATACTTATGTTGCTGTGAAGAGTTTGGAGTGATCTCGCCTATGAAATCTAGGCCCCATTACTGGAACGGGTGATAAATCATAACGAGCCTGAGGGGAACAACTGGCTTTCTTTCTCATCCTGTGGCGGTTTGACATACCTTGCATTTGCAAGCGTAGGAATGCAAGTCTCTAAACATTGTGGGCCAATAATATCCAGCTCTTAAAATTTTGTGAGCAGTGGTCTCTCCGCCGTAGTGACCACTTGCTGGGCCATCGTGCATTTCTTTCAAGACATGATCAGCATCACCCTTTTCCAAATATCTCAGCCAAATTCCATCATAATTGTTTCTGTATAATGTGTCATTGGCCAAGTGATATTGATTAGACTTCAATCTGAGCACTCTCCTTTGTGATGCGTCCATGTGTTGAGGCCATAACCCCCGTGTGAGATAAAAGCATATGTCGTAATACCATGACTCGAGATCCAAAAGGGCTTCCGACATTTCATGCTCACACATCAACGTCTCATTGATCCATAGGGGTTCCTCCCTGAATTCTACTTGTGCATATTGCATGCTCTGCACTTCTAGTTCTTAAGATGCCCCTTCTTTATCCTCCAAGGCTTTTGTTGCTAGCCTTCACAATCCCTGCCCTCAAACTATCTTTGCTAGCTTAATTTCGAGGTTGAATTCTTTAAGTGCGGTTATCCAATTTCCTCTCCGTTCACCCATTTCTTTATGGATGAAGAGGGCTCTTACAGTAGGATGGGGAACGATGACTTTATTCCTGGCCTTTAATAAATAAGGGAGGAAATGTTTAATGGCTTTAAAAACCGCAAAGCCTTGTTTCTCCACATCTGGGTAGTTCAATTCTGCTCCCTGAATATTAGAGACAACATTTCAAACCCAGTAATGCACTGAATAATGTGTTCCATAGAAGGGACAAGATAGTTATCCTTTTGCAATGCTTTGTTCAGGTTTCTGAAATCGATACACAGCCTGATGTCTCCATTTTTCTTTCTTACTGGCATGAGATTGGCTACCCAAAAGGTGTGTCTGACTGGAACAATTATTTTAGCATCCAGCATTTTGTTAAATTCTTTCTTCAGCAACGGTTCCAAGCTTGGTTGCATCTTGCGAAGCTTTTGTTGGTAGGGCTTAGTATCCTTTTCCAAAGGAATTACATGTTGCATAACATTGGTATCAAAGATTTTTAAGTCGCCATATGTCCATGCAAAGACGTCCTTGTACTCTTTAAACAACTTAACAAATGTAGCCTTATCTTGTGGAGAGCAACCCAAGCCCAAATTGACATTTTTTGGGTCTTCTTTGGTACGAAGGTTGACTGATTCATACTTCATGGATGAGCTATGTGTTTTGTAGTTAGTCCGTTTCTTGAATTTATCATGCAGGTCATACAAGTGCTCCATCTTGACAACTGACTTGGGAATTGTATTGGACTGATATTTTACCTCATCTTCCCTCTCATTCATAAGCCTGTCATGCTCTTTTTCATCAATGACTGCATTCTTGAATGTCTTCTCACAGTGCAATAACTCTCAGATTTGTTCGTCATCTTCGAACACCTGCCGATTTGAGACGTTATCAAGCATGGATGGTCTGAAAATCAATTCAACATAACATTTATTCTTCTTTAATCTAAAATCAGTCAAAAGTTTTGCAGCCATACCAGCCATCTGATCGGCGTTTGGTTTTTTCCTTGAGGTATGTATGTGATATTAAAAGAATCAAAACTATCAATTATGTTCCATACCTCATGTTGTTATCTTACCAGGTGTGGTGAATTGTAGTGTATCCTCTTCCTTACCTGGTCCACAAATATCTGTGAGTCACCAAAAACTTTAAGATTTTGTACCTTCATATCAATGGCTTTTTTCAAGCCCTGTAGCAAGCCTTCGTATTCTGATGTGTTGTTGGTGCACGTGAACTCCAACCGGCTAGCCATCAAATGTTGGTTCCCTTGTGGATCAATGAGAATGCTCCCAGCACCTACACCTTCAAGGAAGTTAGAGCCATCAAAACAGAGTGTCCAAAATATAGAGTCTAATGTTACATCAATTGAATTTCTTCCTACGAAATTAGTTCTATTTTCATCTACTATATTACAGGGTGGTTCATCAGTTGGACTATAGGGGAGAGCTTCCAATTGTGTGTTTATTGGAGTTTCTTCAATTATTTTTGCATGGAATTCTCCAAAACTGGTTTCCATGGCAAAAACATTGAAACTATAATTCCCAAGGATAGAGTTGGTAAACATTACAGGTTCATTGGGGCTATTTAATTTCGTCACCACATACTTCATGTATCTTTCACGATTAACTCTCAGCATGTCACCCTTCCCCTTCTGAGGCAGCAAGAGATGGGACCAATCAGTTGAGAAATATCCATTTAGTTTTGTTGACCAGTCCCTACTAAGCAGCATTCCATAAGCCTCAAGTATATCGAATACCACTATATCAATGACTTGTGTGTATTGTGGCTTAGCAACCATCCAAATCAACACATATTTCAATTCCCCAATTACTTTCACATTTGTCTTATCTAATTGCATAATTCGACTCCCAGTTTTCTCAGGTATCACATGCATTCTTTCAGCAACAACTCAAGGCATCAGAATGGATGAGGCATTGAAATCTACCAAGCAATTGTGTACATTAATGTTGAGGATTTCAAATATGATAAGGAAAGGTGGAGTCATGGATTTTGATTTTCTCCCTATCATGGCTACACTAACATCTTGGGAGTTTTGATTCATTTTAGACAGAGTGGCTTCCATAGCTTATGGTATTTGGGCTGTACTGGGGGTACTAAAAGGTCTGGAGACCAACTTCTTGGTTTGGCTGCTCGGGATGATGGGAGTTTTTCAATTCCTCTCATTCATAACTTTCAAGAGAAAAACTCTTTGTTGCATTAATTTTAGCAAATCAAAGTATGTTATATTACCCCTAGATTTATTAAGATCATCCACAATGTTGTAATCAATGTTATAAACAGGGTAGGGTAGAGTAAACATACTGGTTTTTCCATTCTTAGGTGGGAGTTTTTTATTTTGAGTCACCTTCGTTGCAATCGGAGATGTATTCTCTTTCTCTGGATAGTTTGCAGCTGGATTATTCTTGGACTCTCCACTAGATCTACCCTTCCCGACAGGAACTTTGGGAGCGGATGCCTTTAAAGGGTGGACATCTTTCTTGGTTTGGTCTACAGGATTCATCACACCCGCAAGTGGCCCCTTAATTCGTGTGTGGATTTCATTAGTGTGGATTTCTGCCATACTGTCTCTTTTTTTACCATCGTTCTCCTTTGTATAGAAATCCCACAGTACGTTGATTTGAGATTCTTCATCCAAGGGCTCTTCTACTTGGTATTCTTCCTCATTTTCTTGTTCTAGCTCCAACTCCACTATAGGTTCTTCTTTGTTAAGGAGCGATTTGATAAGAGCCAACTCTTCCATATTTAAATTCCCTTCATTGGGTGGAGCAGGCAACACAAGTTGACCATGACCACCTTCTATCTTCTTATTATAGAAAGGTTTGAAAGGTTTTCTGTTGTTATAATCTCCTCCAATCCCGCTAGTACTCTCTCCAGAATTCCTTTTCATATCGATGACTATGTTTGTCAATTTCTTGATGATTCGATGCAAACCTTCCACATCTATGTTGTCCTTTTCTTTGCCCTCAGATGCATTGTTATTACTCCCATTATTCTTCTTGGATGACCGAGAGGCTTTCTTTCCTTCAGTCGTATGATGACATGTTGTGAGATTGATCATTTCATTCTCTACTTTTATTGCTTCATCGATAGCACCTTGTAAGGTTTGTGCATTACTTCTCTTGACCCACATCGCAGTGGGGACAGGGGGAGCGATGATGTAAAATTCCATGAGAACCTTATTAGTAGGTCTAGTGTTAGCCAGGATTCTATTGAACAAAGTGTTGAATTGGATGTTGAAATCCTTGACCTTTTCTTTGGCTTCCATTTTTAAACTAGATAGTTCTAAAACTAAGGTTGCAAGTGTTTTGTCATCGCCAAACTTGTCTAAGAGGGCTTGCTGAAAGGCACCCCATGAGGTGATCGATCCTATTCTCAAGCTAAAGTACCATGTGGAGGCCGCACCAATCAAAGTAAAAGGGAATAAGTGACATGTCACATCCTGATCGACTAGCCCCAACATGCACACGGCTAGGAAGAAAGAGTGAAAATGGTTATCAGAAGTGTGTCCCCACACAGGGTCAAATTTAGGAAATACTCTTTCTTCATTCTTGGGTAAGGCATGCTGTTGCCCAGGTACCACTACGACATCTTGTGCAAGCCAAGGAGGGAGTGCTCCCAGAGGAGGTGGAGGTTGATTTCCACTTGGAGGAGGTGGTGGAGGTCGATTCCCACCCAGAGGGGGAAGTAGAGGTTGATTCCCACCCAGAGGTGGAACGTTAGCCATATTATGGATATGGAGGTTTTGGCTGAGGGTTTCTTTGAGGCATTCTTTGCTAGGACTCCCCAAATCGAACTAGGGATTACCTTCAGGGGGAAATCCTCGAGAATTTCTCCCTAAGGAGTGTCGATACTTTGCAAAGAGTCTAGCACAATATCTTCAAGAGAAGGGGCTGCAGATGTCTCTTCACTTATGGGAAGGGTCCTTGGCTTTCTTTTAGCTATCATAGGTAAGGAATGGAAGATGGGAAGCTAAGATAGGTACTGAGCCTAGGTACGAGTAAGCACTCTGACTGGTTGTTCCTGAGTGACAGGATACTCCCACAGTCTCTTTTCTTTGGGTGACTGAGACATGGGACTGAGAGGGATCTCTGTTTCTTTGAAATGAGGCTCTTCCTAATGGGTAGATTGATCTTTTAAACCTTTACGATCCATACATTAGTCCTTTTGAATCCATGTGTGGCATTTATATATGAAATCTTGAAAAGCTATGAACGATGGTTCAGGCCCTCCTTCTAGCACCAATTTGTTGACATGGTGAATTTTCACTATACCAACAAGGGGAACTAACCCAATCATAGACCCCAATTAGGTCTTCTCTTGTTTGGAATGGCTAGATCCAATGAGTTTTAGAGGATCCCGTAAATTGCTAAAGGTGTTGAGAGATTGCTTCCTATAGGAAGACTTCAATTTAAATCAACAAAAGAAACAACTAACCTATATGTACGAAATCCTATTTACACTACTTCTAACTACTCTAATCTAGTCCTAACTATTCTAATCTATCATTCAGGAGCATAACAAAAAGAGGCTAAACATCATATATATATTCCAAATCCAAATGAATCAATTACTGGTTCACATAAGAACAAGTCTGTATTAAATCCTAATTGCAATATGATTACCTATACAGGAATACACATTCCTTTCCATACAAGTAACACTTGCAACTGATGTTTAACAATATTTGGAATCAACAACCTTTCATGAGTTAAGCATTCTATTGAATTAAATTCAAATAATCAAGAATAACCATGAAATGTAAGTTATCAATATGCACAAAGCAAAACACATTTGTATTTATGCCAACAACAACACATTGATTCTAAACATATGAGAGAAAAGGGAAATAAATCTAAAACAACAGGCTCCTTCTTGAACAAGACAGTCTTCTTCATTGACAATAAATAAAAGTTTTTCTCTCCCAAAAAAAAATCCCCTCTCTCCTATCCGGAGGGAATACTTATGCAGTTGGAAATGACTCTCAGTCTTCCCTGACTTTCAACCTCCCTTCTCTTATCAATTCACAAATTAGAATATACAATCGTAGAATATTCGGTGTAACCGCTGACACGTAAAGGCCACATCTATTGGAGCGTTTCATTTCCTGGGGAAGTGAATAGATGTCGATTGAAAGGAGAAGGTATGTGTGTCATTTCTTCATGATACAACCCCAGGCTGCATAACTGTTAGAACACACAGGTAACACATGGAAACATGACCACCAATGCCGAAAGCCAAATCTTTAAATAAAACATATCTGCATATATAAACTCATCAGATCCACTCATGCGTCTTTTATCTAGAGCCATACTTGATGCTTATGCATCCGTTCTTATACCTCGCTTGCCTTCTCTCGGTCCTCGCGTGAAGAGATAACCAACATCATCTATGCTTAAGAAAATATGATGAAAATAATTAAAATAAAACACAAATCTTGCCTTCATTAAGCGTTTATAACATCAAAAGGAACAAGCGTGACAAAATCGGCCCCTGGTTTTTTAATCCATGCATTGATTAAGTCCCGCAAGCATGAATCTGATTTACATTGAAAATTGTTGCATAACACATAACCGGATCCGAAATCCAAACTTGAAATATTTTAGGCGGGAACCCATAACCTATTGGGTTCGCTAATCACATCGCGCCTTATGTTTAAGCTTTGGGTTGTGCCGATTGTGAGTTGCAATTGGCTGGACCCAAAATATATATGTTTCATAGTCAATAATACGCTCGGGTCTACCACATAATATTTCCTTTGAAAACCGTGACTAGAACACTTTATCAAAAACACAAGGAAAACACGGGAAAACCCGTGGTCGGACCATAAGGCCGGACTTGAAATGATATACACTTAGGCCTATAATTATCGTTGGGTCTGCCATATTGCATCCCAATGCTTCAATGGTGAGTGAATGGACCTTGGGTTTCATTGAAGCCCAATTGCGATATGCGATGGGCTCCGGATCCAAAATATATATATGTTGTGATTAATAGCCCCGGCGGGTCCACCCTATAGGCTTTTTCGTTTTAAATACCGGACCACAACACTTTATCGCAAAGATGGGAATACATGGGGAAAAATCATGGCCGACCATAAGGCCGGACTTGAAATGATGTGCACCTAGGTTTACAATTATCGTTGGGTCTGGTGGATAGTGGTGTGCATTATATATAAGCCCCAGACCCCACCAATTGCGATATGCGATGGGGAATGTGGACCTAATAAATGTATGTGTTATGTTTAATGATTGTGGTGGGTCTGCCATATCGCATAACACTTTATGTGAGGGCCTTGGGTTCCACTGATTGCAATTTGCCATTGGGGACCGGACCCTACATCATGTGTGTTTCTGTTAATTGAATTTAAAGTCCAGAAGGCTCTCGCTTAAAGGATGTGAAAGAGGAAGGCGCAGTATAACCGCGGAAATGGAGAAATTGCGATAGAAATAGAGGCATGCATTGAGACATGTATAAAGACTGAAAAAGCATTGAAAGGGTAAGTTAAGAATGCTTTGTGAATCGAAAAGGGTTATAATGGGAATAAAGATGTGATGGAAGGTTTCGAGGGGTAATAAGAAGGGTGATTATATGTGCGGGCATAGGGCACCATGAACGTTTATGACGATTTGAAAGAGTCCCGATGAAGGGTATGAATGAAAGGCTAGACTAGGTTGTGGATGAAGTATGTAGCAAAGATTTATTAAAGGGGGGTCTTGACCATTAAGAATTGCAGATTTGAATCAGTAAAGAGTTAAAATCCTTGCGATAAAAATAGATCATTTGGGGAAGTGAAAGATCCAACTTCTAGGGGACCCATTCAAAACATGTTACTAGAGCATGTTTTAATAGGGTGGTGTTTGTGGCCACAATAGAATGATAATTGATCAATGGTCACGATTCTCCCTTCGTGCCGAAAACAAACCACACGGAAAAGTGAAGAAACAAGAGCACCCATGACATAAACATAGTTGCGTCCAAGGAGAATATTGAAATCTAAGGGACCTTGGACTACCATCATGTCTATATATATTGTCTTTTCTCCCAAAGTAATAGGTAACTTCAGAAGGATCCCTAAGGGTTGATTGGTTCCTCTGTTGAAAGCCAACAGATTCTGGGTGACAGGCACAAGCTGTGGGGAACCCAAAGCTTGCCAAGTAGTAGAATACATGTTTCTAACAGACGTGCCTTCATCTAATAGAGTGCCATGTACTACCATATTATAAGCTTGTATTGTGATATGTAAAGGTGCATAACATGGGAGGCGGAAAGAAGTCAATGGACCCTAATCAAAAGAGATGACATAACTACTTGGTGGGGGTATCATATGATTGCCCCCATGTTGTACAAGAATAGGATAAAGACTCTCCAGAACATCCAGGATGGGAGGGTCATGTTTGGATTCATGAGAATCTAAGGAGGCAAGAAGAACATGGGCAGTATGATCACTACTCTCTTTGGGAATAGAGTGAACAACTGAAGGCGGAGCCAAGTCAACACTCTTTTCAACCAATGGTTTGTCGGGAACAGACACAAGAGACTCATGCTCAGGAATAGCAGTATGGACAAGAGATGAATCCAATTCAATCCCTTTACCAACTAGGAGAGGGTTAGAAGAAAACCTCTGATAACCAACAGGAATTTGGTGTTGAGGAGTTGTAAGGTTTTCCAAAACTTTGGAAGCTTTATTCGTACAAGAAAAAAGGTGAAGAAGATGCTCTCTGTCATATAACCTACAGGGGAATTTAATATTTCCCTTCTTCTTACCATCATTCGCTGAAGTTGTAGCATCGACATGATCTCCAGAGGTTGACAGGGATGGTCAATTCAGGTGTTGAGACCATACCTCTAAGAATTTAGGGACGCCAGGACAGTCTTGAAGGAGATGGCCACCCTTACATAGCTTGCAAGGGAATCTTACCTTCAGTAAAGGATCAGAAGTTTTGTTGACAAGAAGTGAATTTGGAGTAACAGCTGCACAGTTGGCCTCTCGCTTATCTGACTTCTTCTTCTTCGTCTTATTCTTCTTCTTCTTAGCCTCCTGGTTACTAGATTTGAAACTTTCACCAAGCGAAGTAGAAGAGGAAGGTGAAGAAATAGGGGAAGAAGGTGAGAGGTCAACTTTAGAATCAACGTGATTTGATTCAAATGAAGGAGACGTTTGCACAAGAGTTAGGACACTCGGGACCACCGAGGTCGAAAATAACTAGATAGGTAAACCAATGGTTAACCCAGGGAGGGATAATGTTTCAATATAAGGAGCACCAGTGTTTCCAAAAGAAGGAAAAGGACTAGAATTCCCATCTAAGGGTAATCCTTGACTGGTAGACTTTGGGAATGTTTCCATTGGAATCGACTTTTAAAGAAACACTACGGAAGATAAATTTAACTAGGAATATTTCATGGGAAGTTAATTTTAGAACATTGAAACAAAACTTTGACTTTTCATATTTTAAGAGTCGAGAAACGGAAGAAAGGTGGCTCTAGTCGCTTTAAGAATTAATGAGCTTGAAGGGACAAGTGCTTGATGATATTTTCAAATTTAAAGAGTTAGTAAAGATGAAAAATGACTACCCAGGGTACTCTAGGCATAAAGGATTACCAGGTAATTGTGAAATGCAGAATACCTCCCGACGAACCGAGAAGTACGGGCAGGCAATCTCCCCAAATGTTGTGTTCATTGTATCATTTTTACAAGGCGACAGATTCAAATTCCTATGGATAAAGGATTACAGACCTAGTGGGGTCTCCTTTCATATACATGATAGTACGGGGAGCACAAGTATGTACTAGTGCTATCTAGTGCTGAAGCGAATGACAACTGCTAGGTTTATAGACACCGGAACATGTCTCTAGGCTAGACCAGTAAATGTGAGTGTTTAAGTTTCAATGCTTCTTTAGGTTAATTCAACAAATTTTAATGGTTGATCTTGAATTAGGTTGTTGGGCGTGAAATCCCCCCAATGCATGTTTTGGGGCTTAAAGCCCAAGTTTTGACTAAGTCCATTGTAAAGACTTCGCGATTGGTGGGCGCGGAGCGCGAAGTCGTCATAGGGTTGTCCGCCCTTGGTTTTTGTAATGTATTATCGGTTTTAAAGATCTACCCATGGTCCGGGGACCATGGGATTGTATAAATAAAGCAAAGCTCTAAGTGTAGAAATATTGAAAGGAAAAAGGAGGTGAAGGCGTCAATGAAGCATTGAGTCAAAGTGTAAGTCGTGTCTTTGGGTTGTAGAGTAGTAGAAGGCTCTCTAGCTGAGTGCGTAGAGGCCTAGTCGTCTGCAGCTGAGTGCACAGACCCCTGCAGTTGAGTGCGCAGGGCAGGTCGAGTTTGTAACTGTTGGAAGAATTAATAAAAGAGAAGTTTAAGCATATTTCTGTGCATATTTTCCTGCTTTATGTATTATTGGGTATGAATGTAAATTCTACTATTTATTTAATGTGTGAACTCATATGAATGTACTAAATAAGTAAATATCATATAAGGCATCTATTTATGCGAAGATAACTAACTGTGATAAGAGGATAAGTAAGATTTTGGGTGTGACTTAGGGAAATAGTACAAACTGCTGCCACAATAGTGGGGAAGCCCACAACCCCTGGTTAGGGCTGTGTGAAGGTGAACATATCAGGGCACGAAGGCTAGGGAAGTGCGCGAAGTAACCTATGCAAAGGGACTCATAGTTGAACCAAATCAACCCCCTTAGACATCTCAAGGGTGCAGAAACCTGGTTCCAGCACCCTGCCATACTACCTCGGGTGAGACCTCAGTCTGCGCTCCGCGAATACCGCCGAAAGGGCCAGTAATACTGTTGGTCGCTTTAATTGTTTCCCAATTCAAGCGCCACATAAATTATCAACCCGAGGAAGTCTTTTTATTTCAAAGGTAGTTTCGCGCTGTATGTGCTCAATTTCAAAAGCAAAAGAAATGTTGTAGTAAAGAAAGAACGCACAGTCATTAATTTCACTAATCTACTGATTCACACTCCATTTAATCAAAGCTGCAGCTAATTAAGTTATAATGGGGATCATCCCTCTGTTGCAGTTATAATTCAAATAAAGGGAAATCAAAAGGAAAGAACTCAATAAACCACAGCAGGAACAGGAC
>APFE030590516.1:78102-88592 GCA_000404065.3 Pinus taeda
CGCATATGCTTATCTGCAACCTTTGGATTTGTATTAGCAATGATGCACTTCAACTGATAAAATATAAGAGTATTATGGAATTAAATGCAAAACAGATTAATCATATAATAAAGAAGAGGTTTTTGTATACCTTGGGGAAAAGCGAATGAAAATGATACTGGGATCCATGGTTATAAGGGTAAAGTGGTATCAAAATATGTAGCAAAAATGATACATAGTGGGGTCCTAACAAATACCAGGATTTGTTTGGGTAATTAGCTCCAAACATGGGTTAGGCCCCAACAAGCCAACAAATGGTTTTGTTGCCAGGACTAGGATCTGCATAGAGATGTCTAATGTTGTATCACTGGAATCCAACTAAGAAAGAAATTGAAGATTGGTTCGATAAAAATATTCACGAGTTCGCAGCACAGGAGAATAGGAATCCATGACTATCAAAAGAAGAGTGGTTAGACTGCTACCTATACACAGAGATCCACAAAATTTTCTTCACATCATTCCCTACTGAGTTATATGAGTGGATCGCGAAGCTAGCAAATAGCCAAGGAAGGTGCAAGATCGAAAGTCCTATTGTGTGGACTCCATAGTTGGTGCACAGATTGGAAGTATCAGAGGATAAGATTTCTCACATTGTTGATCACTGGCTCGATCGAATTATAGGTGGATTCATTACTGAGTTCGCGGTAGATACTTTAGTCAGCTATAGCGAGGTAGAGTGATCCTTCGTCAAAGGACCGCAAGGTAAGTATGTTAAGTATTTGAATACTTGGAATAAAATACTACTGTGTGAAAAGTGAGTTATTCAAATACATTGATGTTTGGGGCTATGCGAAATGGGAGAATTTACAGAAACAAAGGTAGTGCAAAACTAGAAACTAGCCCCTTGATTTCACCTTTGCGAGGGACAAGGAAGAGCTCATGAAGGTCTCACCAAGAAGTGCGATCAATTTGATAAGGAAGAGGATTCCGCGCGTACCACCCCCACCCACACCACTGCTAGCTTCACCGTCTTCACCCCCCTCTTCGCCCATACCACCTCCACCACCATTGTGAGTCAATATGGCAAGCGCGATAAATTTGCCAGTGTTTAAGGGAGTAGGAAATGAAGATCCGGACCAATTTTGTTCGTGATAAAATATGTATGGGAAGCACAGGGAGTTATAGATGACAATATAAAGAAAGCAATTTTGGTCAGCACTTTGCAGGATCACGCGCTGACCAGGTACATTAAGCATTCCAATGACAATCCGAATGTGGGGATCGCGGATATCCAAACTACGCTGAATAGAGAATTTAGCAGGCCGAAGTCAAAGGTGCATTCGATCATTGGGTTCAAGGAGATCATGATGCTACCAGGCGATACTCCTTGGGAGTTGGATCAGAGACTGAAGTGCATAATTCGCAAAGCTAACATGACTTTGATAGATGGACAACACCGTGAATGGTTTGTAGCATTGCTAATGCCACATTTAAGGAACTCGCTGTCACAACAGAGGCTAAAAAATTAGGGCGAGGCCTTGGAGATCAGTATGATACTGCATGAGACCCTAATACAAGATCCCAACCTAGGATTTCAACAGATTCACTTGCAGTTGAAGAACTTGTGCCTTGAGGTGTAGAGTTTGAAACAAGATAGGACAACTCCCCTGGAAGTACATGACAAGGTATGGTGTGTAAAGTGCAATGGTTAGGGACATGGGAAGGACCACTACCTAGTGTTTGGGAATTACCTCGCGGGAGGAGGACTGATGCCATTAAGACTGTAGGTACAAGTAGGATCCAGTGCAATGCCTGCATTGTGGTGCGTAATTTGTCAAATAGGGGGAAAGCATAACAAAAAGAAGTTAAACATCATATATAGATTCCAAATCCAAATGACTCAATTACTTGTTCACATAAGAAAAAGGCTATATTAAATCCTAATTGCAATCCGATTACTTATACAGGAATACACAGTCCTTTCCATAAGAGTAACACTTGCAACTGATGTTTAACAATATTTGGAATCAACAACCTTTCATGAGTTAAGCATGCTATTGAATTAAATTCGAATAACCAAGAATAACCATGAACTGTAAGTTATCAATATGCACAAAGAAAAACACATTTGTATTTATGCCAACAACAACACACTGATTCTAAATGAGAGAAAAGGGAAATAAATTTGAAACTACAGGCTACTTCTTGAATGAGACAATCTTCTTTATTGACAATAAATCAAAGTTGTTCTCTCCCCAAAAAAAAAGCCCTTTTCTCCTATCTGGAGGGAATACTTATGCAACTGGAAATGACTCTCGGTCTTGCCTGACTTTGCACCTCCCTTCTCTTAACAATTCACAAATTAGAATATACAATTGTAGAACAGTCAGTGTAACCACTGACACGTAAAGGCCACATCTATTGGAGCATTTCATTTCCTGGGGAAGTGAATAGATGCCGATTGAAAGGAGGAGGTATACATGTCATTTCTTCATGATATAGCTTGAGGCCACATAACCTTCAGAACACACAGGTAACACATGGAAACATGACCGCCAACGCCTAAAGCCAAATATTTAAATAAAACATATCCGCATATATAAACTCATCGGATCCGCTCATGCATATTTTATCTGGAGCCACACTTGATGCTTATGCATCTGTTCTTTGACCTCACTTGCTTTCTCTCGATCCTTGCCTGTAGAGATAACCAACATCATCTATACTTATGAAAATATGATAAAAGTAATTTAAAAAAAAAACACAAATCTTGCCTTCATTAAACATTTATAACATCAAAAGGAACAAGCGTGAAATAATCCGCCCCTGGTTTTTTTAATCCATGCATTGATTAAGTCCCGCAAGCGTGAATCTGATTTACATTGAAAATCATTGCATAACACATAACCGGATCCAAAATCCGGACTTGAAATATTATAGACGGGAACCCATACCCTATCGGGTACGTTAATCGCATCGCGCCTTATGTTTAAGCTTTGGTATGTGTCGATTGCGAGTTGCAATTGGCCAAACCCAAAATATATATTTTTCGTAGTCAATAATACGCTCAAGTCCACCACATAATATTTCCTTTGAAACCGGGACTGGAACACTTTATCAAAAGCACAGGGAAAACATGGGAAAAACCATGGCCGGACCATAAGGCCGAACTTGAAATGCAATACACCTAGGCCTATAATTATCATCAGGTCTGCCAGATTGCATCCCAATGCTTCAATGGTGAGTGAATGGACCTTGGGTTTCATTGAAGCCCGATTGTGATATGCGATGGGCTCCGGAACCAAAATATATATACGTTGCACTTAATAGTCCTGGTGGGTACGCCCTATAGGCTTTTTCCTTTTAAATACCGGACCACAACACTTTATCGCAAACATGGGAATACACAGGGAAAACCCATAGCCAACCATAAGGCTGGACTTGAAATGATATGCACCTGGGTTTACAATTATCGTTGGGTCCGGTGGATAGTGGTGTGCCTTATATATAAGCCCCAGATCCTGTCGATTGCGATATGTGACGAGGAAAGTGGACCCGATAAATGTATGTGTTAACTTTAATAATTTTGGCAGGTCCACCATATCGCGGAACACTTTATGTATGGGCCTTGGGTTCCGCTAATTGTGATTTTCCATTGGGGACCAGACTCGACATCATATGTGTTGCTGTTAATTGCATTTAAAGTCCGGAAGGCTCTCACTTAGAGGATGCGAAAGAGGAAGGTGTAGTATAACCATGGAAATGGATAAATTGTGATAGCAATAGAGGCATGCATTAAGACATGTATAAAGACTGAAAAAGCATTGAAAGGGTAATTTAAGGAAGCTTTGTGAAGCGAAAAAGGGTTATAATGGGAATAAAGGTGTGATGGAAGGTTTTGAGGGGTAACAAGAAGGGTGATTATATGTGTGGATATAGGGCACCATGAAAGTTTATGAGGATTTGAAAGAGTCCCAATGAAGGGTATGAATGAAGGGATAGAATAGGTTGTGGATGAAGTATATAGCAAAGATTTATTAAAGGGGGGTCTTGACCATTAAGAAATGCAGATTTGACTTGGCAAAAAGTTAAAATCCTTGCAATAAAAATAGATCATTCGGGGAAGTGAAAGATCCAACTTCTAGGGGACCCATTCAAAACATGTTACCAGAGCATATTTTAATAGGGTGGTGGTTGTGGCCACAATAGAACGACAATTGATCAATGGTCACGATTCTCCCTTCGTGTAGAAAACAAACCACACAGAAAAGTGAAGAAACAAGAGCTCACATGACATAAACATAGTCGCATCCAAGGAGAAGATTGAAATCTAAGGGACCTTGGACTACCATCATGTCTATATATATGGTCTTTCCTCCCAAAGTAATAGGCAACTTCAGATCCCTAAGGGTTGATTGGTTCGTCCGTTGAAAGCTAACAGATTCTGGGTGACAGGCACAAGCTATGGGGAACCCAAATCTTGCCAAGTAGTAGAAGACATGCTGCTAACAAACTTGCCTTCATCTAATAGAGTGCCATGTACTACCATATTATAAGCTTGTATTGTGATCTGGAAAGGCACATAACATGGGAGGCGGAAAGCAGTCAATGGACCCCGATCGAAAGAGACGACATAACTATTTGGTGGGGGTATCATATGATTACCCCCATGTTGTACAGGAATAGGAGAAGGACTCTCCTAAACATCCAGGATGTGAGGGTCACATTTCGATTCATGAGAATTTGAGGAGACAACAAGAACATGGGCAGTATCTCTCTTTCGGAACAGAGTGAACAACTGAAGGCAGAGCCAAGTCGGCACTCTTTTCAACCAATGTTTGGTTGGGAATAGACACAAGAGACTCATGCTTAGGAATAGCAGTATGGACAAGAGATGAATCCAAGTCAATCTCTTTACCAACTAGGAGAGGGTTAGAAGAAAGCCTCTGATAACCAACATGAAGTCGGCGTTGAGGAGCTGTAAGGTTTTCCAAAACTTTGGAAGCGTTATCCATAAGAGGAAAAAGGTGAAGAAGATGCTCTCCTTCACATAACCTACAGGGGAATCTATTATTTCCCTTCTTCTTACCATCATTAGCTGAAGTTGTAGCATCAACATGATCTCCAAAGGTCAACAGGGATGGTCGATTTAGGTCTTGAGACCATACATCTAAGACTCTGGGGACGTCAAGACAGTCTCGAAGGAGATGGTCACCCTTACATAGCTTGCAAGGGAATATTACCTTCCATAAAGGATAGGAAGGTTATTTGACAGGAAGTGCATTTGGAGTAACTGCTGCACGGTTGGCCTCTTGCTTATCTGACTTCTTCTTCTTCTTCTTCTTCTTCTTCTTCCTAGCCTCTTGGTTACTAGATTTGAAACTTTCACTAGGCAAAGTAGAAGAGGAAGGTGAAGAAATAGGGGAAGAAGGTGAGAGGTCAAATTTAGAATCAACATGATTTGATTCAAATGAAGGAGAAATTTGCACAAGAGTTGGGACACTCGAGACCACCGAGGTCGAAAATAACCAGATAGGTAAACCAATGGTTAACCCAAGGAGGGACAACGTTTCCATATAAGGAGCACCAATGTTTTCAAAAGAAGGAAAAGGACCAGAATTCCCATCTGAGGGGAATCCTTGACTGGTAGACTCTGGGAATGTTTTCATTGCAATCGAATTTTAAGGAAACACTAAGTAAGATAAATTTAATTAGGAATATTTCATGGGAAGTTAATTTTAGAACATTTAAACAAAACTTTGCCTTTTCATATTTTAAGAGTTGAGAAACAGACGAAAGGTGACTCTAATCGCTTTTGGAATTAACAAGCTTGAAAGGACAAGTGCTCGGTGATATTTTCAAATTTAAAGAGTTAGTAAAGATAAAAAATGGCTACCCAGGGTACTCTAGGCATAAAGGATTACCAGGTAATCATGAAATGCATAATACCTCCCAGCGAACTGAGAAGTATGGACAGGCAATCTCCCTGAATGTTGTGTTCATTATATCACGTTTATATGGCGGCAGACTCAGCTTCCTATGGATAAAGGATTGCAGACCTAATGGGGTCTCCCTTCATATATACGACAGTATGGGGAGCACAAGTTTGTACTAGAGTTGTCTAGTGCCGAAGCGAATGACAGCTGCTAGGTTTATAGACAGTAGAACATGTCTCTAGCCTAGACCAGTAAATGTAAGCATTTAAGTTTCAATGCTTCTTTAAGTTAATTAAACAAATTTTAATGGTTGATATTGAATTAGGTTGTTGGGCGTGAAATCCCCCCAATGCATGTTTTGGGGTATAAAGCCCAAGTTTTGACTAATTCCATTGTAAAGACTTCGTGATTGGTGGGCACGGAGCGTGAAGTCATCATAGGGTTGTCTGCCCTTGGTTTTTGTAATGTAATGTCAGTTTGAAAGATCTACCAGAGTGAGGCTCTAAGTGTAGAAATAACGAAGGGAAAAAGTAGGTGAAGGAGTCAATGAAGCATTGAGTCGAAGTGTAAGTTGTTTCTTTGGGTCGTAGAGTAGTAGAAGGCTCTGCAGTTGAGTGCACAGAGGCCTAGTAGTCTGTAGCTGAGTGCGTGAACCCCTGAAGCTGAGTGCGCAGGGCAGGTCGAGTCTGTAGCCATTGGAAGAATTAATATAAGAGAAGTTTTACCATATTTCTGTGTATCTTTTCCTGCTTTATGTATTATTGGGTATGAATTGAAAGTCTACTATTTATTTACTTTGCAAACTCACATAAATGTACTGAATAAGTAAATATCATATAAGGCATCTGTTTATGCGAAGATAACTAACTGTGATAAGAGGATAAGTAAGACCTCGGGTGTGACTTATGGAAATAGTACAAATTGTTGCTATAACAGTGAAAAAGCCCAATGTTTGTGAATTACCTCATGGGAGGAGGATTGATGCCTTTAAGACCAGAGGTACAAGTAGGATCCAGCGCGGTGCCTACATTGTGGTGTGAAATTTTTGAAATAGGAGGAAAGCATGCTACAAACAACTGCCATTTATTGCAGAAGTACAAGAAAAATTTGCAATAGTTGTTTTGTATTTTCTGTAGGTCAGTAGGACATGATGAGTGAACCTATAGAAGCTATGAACTAATGATGGATAGGAATCCCACCTATAGAGTTCAAGCTAAAATAAGGCCCCTTGACCAGAACACAAGGATGGTGTGAATCAGATTTCAGGGGCATAGGTGGAGGAGGAGGACCTGGAAGAGGTCACAGACAACTGATGTGTGACAATTGCGGGGGGCCAGGACACTATGTCGATTATTGTACAAATGCAACGCGCCCATCATGCCTATATTGTACATTGTTTGATCATGAGATGGAGGATTGTCCCACTCCGATAGCAACACTGCGTGACAAGGGAGCTTTCCAACCTCCCCCGACCCAGAACTTGCAAATGATGAGGTCTGATCCGTGCGAGGAAGACCCTAATGTGAACATTGTGCTCTAAAGTGGAATTACGATTGGAGATGATAAAGGCAAGTAGCCTAAAGATATTACATGGGTTCAAAAGTCTCTGATGAAAGAACCAGAGCTTGATTTGGAGTGAGGTAAGGAAACCTTCATGGAAGCTAGGAGGAGCTTCGCTGATGCTTCCACTTCAGGAAGCAAAGACAGATCGGAGCCAAAAATGGACCCGTTGATGCTCACAATGTTCCTGGAAACATGCATGAAGTTTTTGCATGACAGCAAGGCTGTAAAGGGACTGCAGGAACTCATAAATAGATGCGATGGGACCGCGCCAGGAGAACCAAGCATAGTCAGGAAGATTGGAAAGCATGTGAAGAGGACGGGAAGAGAAATGAGATTGGTTGTGCAAATTGGAGAATATGAGATGGACCAAGTGATTTTCGACCCAGGATCAAACACGAACAGTCTGCTAAAGCAGACATGGGAGTGCATGGGAAGAACTACACTACAATGGCATCCTATCCAACTGTGAATGGTGAACCAAAAAAATATTGTACCTATGGGAAGATTGTAGGGGATCACAATGGATATTGAAGGAGCGAGCACGCTAACAGACTTTGAAGTAATAGAGATTGTTGATGACAACAATCCCTACCTTGTGCTATTAGGAATAGATTGGGCCATTGACATGAATGGGGTGATAAATCTGAAGAAGCACAAGATGATTTTTGAGAAAAAGTCTATGCGCGTAGTTGTACCTTTGGACCCTGTAGAAGGATCATGCTACACAGAGCCAATGCGCGACTATGGAAGAGACGACGACTTGGATTGCATCTACATGATAAATCGCACAAGAACAAGACTGTTATGAAACCAGCTCAAGAAAAGATAGAAAAGATAGATCAACACCTTATAATTCAGCCTCTTCGAGGGGGCAACCTCCTTTTGCATTACATATATGAACAATTCTTGGATGATACAAATGACAAAACCTCCTTTCTATATATAGGATTCTAAGGAGTCACAATATAATCTAGCCGACCTAACAATAATAATATAAAGCCACAAAATTAACAATAGAGGGATTCTATGGGGCACAGTAATACAATATGGGGGCAATAGGGGCACAACAATATTAATAAGGGGTACAACTACCATAGTAATGGGGTAATCACTAGTATTATAGGGACCCAACATGCCCCTCTTCTTCAAAAAAAGTGTTGTCCTCAACGCTTGAGTAGTTCTAGATACTTCTGTATAAAATTCTCATCGTCCCATGTGGAATCTTCCGCAGATAAGTTCTTCCACTTGATAAGATACTCCGAAATTGATCGATCTCGTAGCTGTCAAGATCTTGTTTCTATGACTGCTTCCGGTTCCAATATAATTTTTCCTTCCTCATCAAGTTCTGGAAATATTGTTTGAACTAGAGCTTGTCGCCTATAACCTTCTTTAAACATGAAACATGGAAAACTAGGTGCAATCTAGAAGCTGCCGGAAGCTCCCATTTGTATGCCATAGTACCAATCTTTTGCAACACCTTGTATGGACCATAATACTTTGGTGATAATTTATTATCCTTCTTAGCTTGCTTGAGGGACATTTGCTTATATGGCTGTAGCCATAGGAATACCCAATCACCTACATCAAAACTTCTTTCACTGCGATGTTGATCTGCCTGTTGTTTCATTCTATTCTGTGCCAACACGAGGCTATCCTTTAAGAGTTGGAGGACTTGTTGTTGATGTTCGATATGATGTTCCACTGCCTGAACCTTAGAATTTTCTCTTAAATATGATGTGATGGATGGTGGTTGATATCCATAAAGTGCCATAAATGGGTCATTTTTGTTGTTGTATGGAAGGAATTGTATACTACATTCAGCCAGAGGCCCTTTACCCATTGTGTCTGTTTATCAGATACAAAGCAACGAAGATATCATTCCAAACATTTGTTTACTATCTTAGTTTGCCCATCAGATTGAGGATGATAAGATGAGCTATGAGCTAACTGAGTACAAGACAAGAAAATAATTCTGTCCAAAAATTTCCAGTGAAAATGGGATCTCTGTCACTTACAATAATCTTTGGGTTTCCATGTAGCTTTTGAATTGTTTCCATAAATGCAGTAGAAACTGTACTAGCTTAAAATGGATGTGATAATGCACAAAAGTGTTCATACTTGGTAAGTCTGTCAACTACCACCATGATGACACTCTTTCCCTCAGACTTGGGTAAACCTGTGATAAAATCCATTGAAACCTCCTCCCAACGTTGGCTTGGAATGGATAAAGGCTGTAATAGACCCGGTGTCTTAATTGTTTCAACTTTATTTTGCTGGCAAACAAAACATTCCAAACTTTTGAATATCTGATTTAAGGCCATCCCAAAAAAATCCCTTCTTAACCCTATGGTAAGTTTTTAAAAATCCTGAGTGCCCTCCTAAGGGAGAAGTGTGCAATTCCATAAGAATATTTTGTTTGAACTGGGAATTCTTACAGAGGTATAAGCGATCTTTGTACCATAACGAATCATTTTTCCAGCTAAATGTATCAGACGTACTGGAATCTTGTTGTAACTTTTGAATAAGTGCCCACACTTCATCATCATTCTTCCATTCCTCCCTTGCTTCATTTATCCAATCTAGTTGGATAATAGAAATGGCACACAACAATGCTTCCACATCCTCATCCTTTCTTGAGAGTGCATCTTTCACCACATTTTGTTTCCCTTTTTTGTAGATTATTTCAAAGTCATAACCCAACAACTTTGTGACCCACTTTTGTTTCTCTTCAGAGGATAATCTTTGTTCTAAAAAGTATTTAAGGCTATCATGATCTATTTTTACCTTGAAGTGTCTTCCCATTAGGTAGGGTCGCCATTTCTTAAGTGCATGGAGTATTGCCAACATTTCCTTCTCATAAAGAGCTTTGTGTAAAAAGTTTCCCTTGATTGGACGACTTTCAAAAGCAATGGGTCTTTCATCTTGCATTAGAACGACACCAATTCCATTTCCTGAAGCATCACATTTCACAATAAAGGTTTTTGTGAAGTCCGGTGTAGCTAAGACCGGTGC
>APFE030590516.1:90532-127283 GCA_000404065.3 Pinus taeda
TTCCAAATATAAAGTTGCCATACGTACCTTTTGTGTGTTTTGCACATTATTGAGATCAAAGAATTGCTCCATCTGTAATATCCATGTGGCAGGATCCTTGCCATCAAACTTTATCATATCAATTTTTGGAATATGGTGAGTCTTCGATCCAACGTTAGTGTCTATGGAATCATGATTAACATTTTTTTTATTCTCATCATGAGTCTCCTTTAGTACCCTTTCACCCTTAGTGCCCATTTCTTGTAGCAACTTATTCATATTTATCTTCAATTCGTCCATGTCTGTCTTCAAATATATCTTCAAATCATCCATATTAGCTTCCACATCAATCATCTTAGCTTCTACGCCTTTCTTTAAACAATCCATCTTATCTTCTACATCTTTCTTTAAACCATCCATCTTAGATTATGTTCCTTTTTGTGTAAGGGATAGTAGTTGCACTTGGTCTTGTAATTTTGATATATCATGTTGCATTTTTTCCTCTTCTTCATGAGTCATGCTAGAGCTTTCAGGCTCCTTACTAGGTGTTTGCATTTTCTTTCCTCGGGGCATCAGTTACCGATAATAATGTTCTACTATGCCCTTTGAATTCCTTCAAAATAAATTTTCAAACCAAGCTTAAGCAAAAATTTAAGAAAATCTACACATCGTTTTTCACTTTGTAGGAGCTCGATATTTCCTCTGATGTATCTCTGTAATTTTCGATCATCTAGCTCTAAATTTGTGATCTTTAGTAGCCCTCTGTGTCCTCTTTCCAATGCCACAAGTCTGACCCAAATTGGATTCTCCAAGGAAGAGTTATGCGAAATCTCCCATAGTGACTTGATTATAGACTAGTTCAGTAGAGCGAACTTGTATGACGTGCCACGAGTCACTGCTTCTACTTTTGGATTTGAAAAATGCATACAAGAGACTAAAGTCCGTCTTCTTTCTTTACCTTCTTACGAAATTTCAATCCGATCCCCAGATAGAAAGTTATGACAATTTTTCCCAGGTCACCTGTTTGGAATGTAATTCAGGAGTCTGCAAAAAGACCAACTTCCTCAGATCATATCTCCGCAAATATAGCGCAAAAAGCTCTGAAATTTGGACCCAAGATTCAGAGCTATTTCTTCTCAAATGGGTTTTTTTTTCGACTTCTGAAACCTCACAGAACAAATGTTATAGTGAAAATTCCACGATGACCTGTTTGGAGCAGCGAAACCCTAGAATCCAAAGCTCTGATACCAAATGTTATGAAACCAGCTCAAGAAAAGATAGAAAAGATAGATCAACGCCTTATAATTCAGCCTCTTTGAGGGGGAAACCTCATTTACATTACATAAATGAAAAATTCTTGGATGATACAAATGACAAAACCTCCTTTCTATATAGGATTCTAAGGAGTCACAATATAATCTAGCCGACCTAACAATAATAATATAAAGCCACAAAAATAACAATAGAGGGATTCTATGGGGCTCAATAATAACAATATGGGGTAAATAGGGGCACAAAAATATTAATAAGGGGTATAAATACAATAGTAATGGGGTAATCACTAGTATTATAGGGACCCAACAAAGACTAGGTAAATCCCACCACGGTGGACGGATCTCATGGGAGCACAAAAGCTCCAGTACATCGAATAGAGCAATGGCAGAACTGGTTACATGAGGTAACCATGTTCAATTGTAAGTGAGGTGGATGCTTTCTTGAACAGGTTTGAAAGGGAGGTGCCAGAACTGCACGCTACACCAGTGAGGTGGTGGGGTGTGCACCAAGGAAGCTTTGAGGACTAGCGCGAATGTAGGAGAATGATGTGCATACATTTCGGGAAGCATTAGATGCATCTAAAAGACAAGTATGATAGACAGAATGATCCGTGCACACATTTTTCCAGATGGATACAGGCATATGTTACAAAACCTGCATGGATGCACACAGACTTCGCGTTAGGAAACATGGTCAAGAAGCTTGTGTGGGAAAGGCAATTACATGAACGAACCATTTGGTTGGAAAAATGGAGTATGGAAAGAATGAGCGTGCAGAAGGTTATCCATGCAGTAGCCTTTAACAAAGTGTGAGAAATGTTGAACAAGGTATATGATGCATAGTCGACTGATTAGGACCTGTGTACCAGTGGTTTTGTGGGCTTATAGGAAAATGTGCAAGAAACTGACAGAGCAGACACCTCTGAGGCTGGAGTATGGAGCGAACGTTGTAATCCCCATAGAGTATAAAATGCCTAGTTCGTGCATAGTAATGCCGGTAGATATGACGGCTCGCAGAGCCTTGGAAGAAGGGATCATGTGGCCGAATGAAGCAAACCACTTGGGACTTGGGGAAGAAATCCAACAGGGTGATCTTAGGCTCCAAAAACTTATGAGAGAAAAGGTGTGATTAAGGGAGAAAAGCGCTCTGGTGGAAGGGGAAGTCAAGAAGTGGGAGGACGGAATAAAGAAGGATTTTCTTGATAAGAAAACGAGGGTGGAAAAACATGGTGCGCATGATCACATTGATGAATTTGGGGACTAAAGCTGAAAGTTTATTAGCCTGATGTCTTAGATTGGACCGCATATTACTAAAGGGATCACCCATGTTGGCATGCTGCAGATGATAAAGTGTGTGATGCAGACAGTGAAACCAAAAGGCGAATTTGTTCCAAGAAAAGTGACGAATGACTAGTTGGTATTTTATATAGGTAGTGCAGACACCTAAATAGCCATGGAAAGTACAATCTTAGTGCTTCAGACAGTTGAAAGGAGGTGCGGGAATATAAACTACTCTGCCCAGGAGCTGCATGATCTTGGAGCTACACGCAGGAGAAAAGTGTCAGAAGGTCCATGATCACGCAAGGGGGGGCTGCACTGCCATGCAGGTTGGCTGGAAAGTGAGCATTGTAGTCACTATTCACAATGTGATGCTTGACTTGAGATCAAATGGAGTGGGCGGAAGGCATTTAAGATGTGATTTATGGGTGAGATTTGGGATTATGTGCCGCCAAGGGAGCATTAATGGATTGGATTTGGGGGGAATGGTTGAATTCAAATTCGAAAGGTGCTATAAATTACAAAGGGCTACCCTGTAAACAAAACTTGGTCATTTAATTGAGCTATCGTATACCCCATGTATTCTGACCCGAGACTTGGTTACCCTGTGCAGAGCGTTGATTGAACCCCTGATTGAGTGACTGAGAGATTCCTGGACGAGGAAGATGGCAACATTTGAAGAAGCTAGGGAAATTACAAAGATGACTGCCGAAGAGGCCACGTAGGCCCTGATCGTCGAAGGTGCCCCTGAAGGCACCAAGATTATGGCAGAAATCCCCAAATCACCGTGCACACCGAGGTTGAAGAATGACCAACAACCAATGATTCCAGTGCGTGTATCCCCTTGAAACCCTCTGCGCAACAGACTGGTGATGGAGGAAAAAGGGAAAGCAGTTAACTTAGAAACCGATGAGGAGGAAGAAGACTTAGAGGACCTCATAATTGAAGAAGACGAGGACGAGGGCATGGAGGAAGAAACTGAGCTTGTGCACCCTCCAACAATGTTGCCCACATATATCCCCTCGCGGAAGGGGAAGGCCAAAGTGCCCAAGGACCTTAATGAGAGAAATAGATCTCTCCAGACTCCACTCCTCTCGGACAACATCATCTTTGAGGGAAAGCACTTGGGACGGGTGTTGAACTTGAAGTTTGAGGATTGGGATCTCACTGACCACAAGAAATTCCCTCACCTAGAGACCGCGCAACTCATGAAGCCCAAGCAGAACATCGCGGTGGGGGTTATAGAATTGGAGCCGTGAAAGTGGTTATGCGGAGTTGAAAAGGCAAGGTTATTAAACCTACTCTGGGTGCCACATTACCACCGTGCCCCAGTGACGATCTTCGTCATCAGGAAACTCCTCTGCCTAGTGCATGGTGGGTGTTGTGGCTAGAGGATCCCATCCCCATCACAGACCACTTAATCCATCGCATTACCCGGCTCCAATGTAAAGGAGAGGACACCACAGACATCTCAAAGGGGAAGAGCAATGATTTGGCCATCATGGAGGCAATGAAGAGGAAATACAAGCTAGAAAACAAGAAGAAGGGCTATGCGATATCCAGTATCAACAACAAAGTGATTATGGTGGCGACTCAGATACTGGCGGGAAAGGTCATGCAAAAGTGCCATGCAGATGAGGTACCCATGCTAGTGGTGCCACTTGCTGAACAATGCGCAGAAGGGGTCCAGTTTAACTGGTTCGAATTCTTGTGCAAAGAGTTCCTCAAAAATTTCCGCGAGGCACAGGAAAAAGGTAAAGCATTCCACTATGCATGGCTTTCGTTGTCCATAGTGATGGTGAGGGGGGAATTTCCGGAGGCCAACTAGTTACCCACGACTACAAGGGATCTCTTAGAGGTTGCGAAATATGCTTTGTTATGGGCTACTAAGGATGCAAACCAAATCCGCGATAGTAATATATTCTAGGTGTTCATGGAGATGAATGTCAGAAAGGGGATTAACTACAAGCTGCAGTTATCACCCACTATCTTCAATAGCCTACAAATCTTTTCAAAATTTAAAGCAGACTTCCACCACATATACCTTAGGGCGTGCAAGGACCCTGCAAAGAAGTGGAGCGAACTACCCTTCATACCCATCGATGATGTGATTTTCGATGCACTGGAGACATGGCTGTCAAAATGGCATGCCCCAGAGATCGCCACGGTGGAAAATTCTGCTGCGTAGAAGAAGGAGGAGGAGGCCAAGCTACGTATGCCATAGTTGGCAGAAAAGAGAAGGCAAGAAGCAGTGGTAGAAAAAGCGAAGGAGGCATAGGACGCTACCAAAATAGAAAAAGGTCACAATAATAGTAGCACAGAAGGCAACAAAGAAGGTGCGCGAGGGCTGGAAGTCGCCTCCACCGGAACATGAGAAAGAAATGGAAATAGAGGAAGAAGAGGATGGCGCGTACCCACAAATAGCGTCAACACTTTTGAATCGCCAACGTCTGAGTGAATGGATGGGGTTGCGCAAGAAGGTCAAAGCATCTAAATTGTCTATCAAGCTGATCACCCTTACTGAGGGGGATTTGCACAACGTAGGCAAGACGGTGCGCGATGTCACCACCGAGGCCCTCCAAAACTTTGCAAAGGAGAATCAGATTGTGTTGGGGGCCCTCCAAGTGCAGATTCAAGAGTTGCAGGTGCACACTGCTCAAGTTGGTCCTCATTCGACCAGTGTCGCAGTAGGGACAATTGTAGTCGAGGAAATGCTACATGCTTGGACAACGAACACAATAGTGTTGCCAAAGGGGGCACTAGTTACAAAAAATGAGGCTGACAGGCCCATGGTTAGTGCACTAAAAGGCATTGGTATCAACATGGTTCTGCTCCCATGGGAGATGCTCTATGTTCTGCAGGATGGGATTACTACAAAACTGCGGGCTAGGGAGAGTCGCATGTTGTAGGTGTTGAGCGAGCATAAAATCAACATGGAACGTTTGAGCTTACAATGTGACAAGGTTGTGTTACAAAATAGGCAGATGGTACAGGTACTAGAAGAAGCTTGCCAGATGGTCCCTGAGCTGGCCATCCTAGTAGATGCACCAATAGAGGTGCGCATCCACAGATTAGCAGCAGGGGTGCACGAGGAACGAGAAGAAATGGCTAAGGTTCAGCTCTTCAGATTGCAGAGCTACGTTTGAAGGTGCAGCCATCCACCCCTCCAGAAGTCATAGAACAACATGCCAACACTATTACATCGAGGATGGAAGAGATCAGCAGTGCAGTAAGAGACTGCACCAAAATGTTGGAAGAGTCATTCAAGGTCCTCGCCAATCCGCAGGAGGACCCTAACATCCAGCGCTTAGAGATAGAGGCGCGTGAGCTCCAGAAGCAGTATGACAACATCAAAGGGACCACGCAGACAGTGGCCCTCACTCAGAGGCTCACGTGAATGCAACAGGCCAAAGCGCTAAAAGAGAAAGTGGACGCATCATGACACATAGAAGTAGTTTTGAAGGCACGCGTTCAGGCTTGGGTCGACGAGGCCTTCGTCATTACAACAACAATTGAAGGTGATCTCACACAGATGTGGGGATGCAGGAACAGATGCAAGGGAGCAGTTCTGACACTGCGGTCTCAGAACAACGTGTATAGGAGATTCAGTAGACAGACGCTCAGTGCACTGCTGACCTTGCAGCCGTTCGAGTAGAGTTGGAGGGTCTCCATGCGAAGATCTCCACACCAAGAGAGTGACTTTAGGGCAAGTCACGATATTTTTGTTGGGGGCTTGTTGGGCATGGAATCCCCCCAAGGCATGTTTTGGGGTTTAAAGCCCAATTTTTAACTAATTCCATTGTAAAGACTCTGTAATTGGTGGGTGCAGAGCGCCAAGTCATCATAGGGTTGTCTTCCCTGGGTTTTTGTAATATAATGTCGTTTTGAAAGATCTACCCATGGTCCACAGAACAAGGATTGTATAAATAGAGCGAGGCTCTAAGTGTAGAAATAAAAAAGGGAAAAAGGAGGTGAAGGAGTCAATGAATCATTGAGTCGAAGTGTAAGTCGTGTCTTTGGGTCGTAGAGTAGGAGAAGGCTCTGCAGCTGAGTGCACAGAGGCCTAGTAGTCTGCAGCTGAGTGTGCGGACCCCTGCAGTTGAGTGTGCAGGGCAGATCAAGTCTGTAACCATTGGAAGAATTAATAAAAGAGAAGTTTTACCATATTTCTATGTATCTTTTCTTGCTTTATGTATTATTGGGTATGAATTGCAAGTCTACTATTTATTTACTGTGTGAACTCATATGAATGTACTGAATAAGTAAATATCATATAAGGCATTTTTTTTTGCGAAGATAACTAACTGTGATAAGAGGATAAGTAAGATCTCATGTGTGACTTAGGGAAATAGTACAGATCACTGCTACAGTAGCACGGAAGCCCACAGCCCCTGGTTAGGGCTGCGCAAAGGTGAACATATCAAGGTGCGAAGGCTAGGGAATTTCGTGAAGTAAACTACATGAAAGGACTCACAGTTGGACCAAATCAACCCCCTCAGACATATCAAGGGTGCGGAAACCTGGTTCTAGCACCCCCCATACCACTTCGGATGAGACCTCAGTCTACGCTCCACGGACTGCTACCAAAAGGGCTAGTAGTACCAATATTTGTCTGGCTAATTAACTCCGAACCTGGGTTAAGCCCCAATAAGCCAACATAGGTTTCAATTTCAAGGCCCTACCGCTATCATCCGAAAACTCTTATATGCATTTATATGAGAAAATAGATCTTTGTCTTCGATGAAAGCTCTCACTAATTGAGAGATACAGAGCACACAACGTATGCAACAATCAAAGAATGAAATCTTTCACAAAATGCACTTAATCTTCCCTTAACAACAAAATAAGTTTCATTTCATTTCCATGCCTATGATGATGCAATTCTAGCTTCTCAATAACGCTACTAATGCAATATTTTCACTTAAGTAAACTAGAATTATGTTCTCCTTTTCATAAAATGCAAAATGAATCTTTCACATAAAGCACTTTAAATGAAAATTTTCACAATTCTAGGAAAACAAGCATCAATCAAATCCAAAGCATGATAATTGAAACTAAAAAAATCTTCTTCCCTAAATCAAACCAACCAAACACATAATGCTTCAATCGAGAAACTAAGCAATGTAATCTATGCTTGTAAAGAGAAAAGAGACACTGGAAATAACAGAACAAATGAGACACTTTCACTCATTCAATTGAAAATGAAGAAAACAAAGCATCCTAGTCACTTCTGGGAGGAAGAAGAGAGTCTAAGGGTCTAGACACACTAGCACTGGAATGGGAGAAATTCTTATTTTTTCTTAACTTAGAGACCGAAGCGACTTTTAGGCCAAAAGTGGTGCCAATTGACACAACCGGCACGACTTTCAGGCTAAAAATAGGGCTAATAGGCCTGATCTGCACGACTGTTTGGCCAAAAATAGCATTGATCGAGGGATTCAAAGAAAAATAAAAAATAACTTCACACAGGGCCAAACTTAACACATCAAAGGGTGGGCTAAACCAATCAAGCACACAAAGCAAGCTAGATGAAGCTCTCTAGTCAAGGAGAAGACAGTCTAAAAAGGCTTACAAGGTCAAAATCATGAGAGCAAAACACATTGGCCAAGATTGGGGACAAACCCTAATCTTCACTTATAGGCATCGACGCAACTACCTAACTGACAACAAGCGCTAGAGGCTAGTCGGCACGACTGTTTCTTATCATATTGCACTAATCAGCGCGAATGTCAGCGGATTAAGTGCGCTGATCGAGGGAGCTAAGAAAAAAATATAAAAATATTGAAACAGGGACCAAACCTACTAATATGAATTTCAAACTCAGACTAGTAAGCAAAGGAAAAGAAACAAAACCAAAGGGAAAAAAGTGGAACTAGAATAGTTCACACGAAATCATGAAATCTAGTACAAGACAAACAGAAGGATAGCTCCCCAGTGGGTTCACCAATTTGTGGTGAAGTAAAATTATAAGTGCGAACATAAACAAATTCCTCTAGCCCGATAATGGGTCTAGCCACAACAAATACATTCTATGGAAGATTTCCTTAGGTTAGAACCAATTAAGAGGGCCTACCTCTTAGTACGATTATCCCGTTTTATGATGTCTTTGCTTTCTCATTCAAACTATCTCTCGCTTCCTTCTTCAAGCACCTGAAAAAAGTAAACAACAACAAACAACAATTGTGATAATAGAAAAATTGTAATTCAACCTACTTAACAAGTCAAGAAACATTAAGCCATGAATATATAAGATGAAAAAATATGTAGGAAATCAATCGATAGTTGCATATATATTGATATCAAAGAGAGATTACAACCATTGTCTTGACATTGTGGTTCTCCTCTGATAAGACCAAGTTCCCACATACTTTTGATAGCATTACATGATGGCCTCAATCCATAATAGTTTTAAGGCTCTTCCCTTTAGGCTTCACTCCAAACCAAATCACACTTCTCCCTCACATAACTAGATAGCTACAACTAGTAATAGCTTGTTGTCTACTCCAAACCAAAATAGCATTAGCACACCAACATTAACCCTTCAACACTTACACTAGCTCTACAACCAGTTTGTGCTTGGGAAAAATGGAGGTTTATATAGCATGAATGGATGGGAGATGGATCCTCTTCTCATGGGAGAAGGTCTTATCCCTTGAGGTAGTTCTATCCTTATAGGGGAAAGGGACCCAAACTGACATCCTTGACCCATCCGGCCAAACCATTTACCACACTTCTATTACGAAGCTTCTAGAGATGGAAGCTTCAGCTCCTAATTTAAAAAAACTTCCATAACACGACCAGCATGACTGTCACATAACTTAGTTGCTCCTATTAGCACTAGGGATAGCACTAATCTCTACACATCGACGTGGGGGAGACAAAGGCCATTAGCTTCGGTCTTGTAAACTAGGCAAAATAGAAGTTTCAAGGGAAATGGTGCAAAATGGAATTGATCTGCTCATGAAGAGGGACACAATGGGAGTTTCTTCATGAAGGGTAAGCATGTGGGGTTCACTGTAGAGGTCCTCCAGGATCAAGGAACAGGGAGTACAGGGACAGTGACAAAATGTTGTGTAACACACATCCACCAATATTTATCCTTGTTTGGCACAATGATGATGGGTGACACACATGGTGATGTACTCAGTCGAATCACCCTATTCCAGTAGTTTCTACAATTGTTTATTTACCTCACTTGTTACTATAATAGACTTCTTGTACAACCCAATGTTTAGTAATGGGGAGCCTTGAAATAGATAGATATCTTGCTCCACGTGTTAAAATTATATAACTGCGGTCAAATTCCACTTTGGATAGCTAATATGATTAAGATAATAATTGCATAGATTCCTCTTTTCAACAGGACCAAAATCAACCTAAAGATCACATAATTCACCTCATTCAAACAAGTGGAAATTGGTTTTTAAATTTATGTTCCTGCTCATGTATATTGGATCAGGTCAACCCTATGCATATGTGCAATTGGACAGGTCGGCATCAACATCAAGTGGACCCGCATGGAAGCCTATAAATAGAAGAGACCTCAAGCTCATTTGGACACATTGACCAAGCCATATTCTCTTCTCTTCTATTGTCTTGGTTCACACAGGTCAGGTAGAGAATGTTTACACAAGGGTCTAAAACTACAAGGTTGAAGCTCACATGGACCTAGGGTTTCTGTTTCTCAGTTGCATGCACATAACTGAGTATTTTCATCCCCAAACAAACACACAGAGTGGTCAAGGGTGCAACTGGGAAGTCTCAGTTTCTCGTACACAAGCATGAAAGGAGCGTCTAGGGTTTCTGAAGCAGATCAGGTAGTTTGGTCCCTAGATGCATGAGTGGTAAAGGCTGAAACTCGTAGCCTCAGTCGCTTGCATAGTAGCCTGAAGGGTGCATCTAGGGGTTTGAGGCAGATATAAGTGTATTTGTCCCTAGATGCACACATACATTTCACCAGGGAGCAACCAGGACTGTCATGGTTGCTTGCACATCTCCTCCTCCATGTGTTTGGGATAAAAGAATAAATTTCATCATTCCAAAGACTCCACTCAGTGACAATAGTGTTAAAGATTTCACTATAGACATTGAAAATACATTATAGTCCTCAGAATTAAGTTTTTGAGTATAAGCATGATTAGGTTCATTCTATGGATGTCATAGTTGTTTTACTAGTTAGTTACATAGACGAAGATATGGATCATTGTACTCCCTTTTTCTGAATCACTTGATGATGATTTAAGAAGAAGAATAATTTACCAGGGTTTTTCCCATAGTTTTCCCCATAGTGGGCTTTTCCCTAGTCTCATACCAATCTTGGTGTCTCTATCTGTGCATGATTTTTTTCTATTGTTTCTTTATGTTCCACTTCGTTGGTGATAATGGTGTTGTTCTTTTCTACATAGTTACATATGTTGATGAATAATGATGTAAATCTAAATAATGTATTGATGATATGGGGTTAACTTAATGTGTTAATGAAGAAATGCAATTATCTAAGCAAAGAACAATATAGCCCTTAGAAACATTAACATGGTATCAGAGTTGGGCTGAAGAAAGGCCATGGAGATCACCCCAATGATGACACCTTTGATGGAAGCAAGAAGAGGATGGTGGAGACCTAAAATAATTCTAGGGTTTGAATAAAGCCTTAGGAAAGTTGGTTCTTAGGGTTAGGGTTTGAGAAAAAACCTGGTTATTGAAACAATATGAGACATGAAACCTAGCATGGTCAATGTGAATATGCTCAAGCACTTGTGAAAGAGTTGATGAAGCCCTAGATGGGATAATCCCTAGTAGGCCTGGTTGGTTGAACAAAGGTAAACATTGTTATGTGGACTATGGATGGCGATGGCTGGTTCAAGAGGGAGAGGATCACCTCTCATTGAAGATAAGTATTTCTAGACTTATGATGCCTCATACTTTTGTTTAAACTAATGGATTTGATTATTATGTTTATTGTTTATACGTCTTGCATATGTATTTGAGTATATGGATGTTTCTAACCTTGATGAAATGTGATGAGTGGATCCTCCTTAAGGATCATTTGAAATGAAGGAAGGATGGCTAGAATTGGAAAATGTAAAGAGGTACTATATGAATAGGAAACACAAGTTGCCTATGTCTAATGAGAAGGTGCACATGTATTTGAACACTACAAGGTATTGTTTCAATGTTATGTTTCAGCTATTAAGCCCCTAAGGTATGATGAGAAGGCCTCCTTCTCAAATGGTCCATGCATATGAAAGTGACTTGGATTTATGTTTCCTATGATGAAATGGTGTAACTAGTGTTGAACATTCTGATCTTCTTGAATTTTGTGAGGAGACCCATTCTTGATACATTGATATACTTTATGTTTGGTTAACATTTATCTATTGGATATCTTGATCCTATAAATAAGGCTAGCACCTTGACTCTAATAAATGTTACTCTTAACACTTTACATGCATAATACATGATGGATCTCATATACAAGATTACCTCATTGATTTCTATATACAATGGTATTGATAATGTTCATGATGAGCATGATGAAAGTATGGAAAAAGGGTTGACACTATTGATGTTTTGGTAAATTTTATTGAATGACCTGTCTTGATCCTATTGATCATGATAAGCACGGTAACCATGATGATAGAAGTATAACTATGATATTGACATTCTAGATCCTTAATTAATCATGGTTATTTTTTAATTAGTAACTATGGCATATGGTAAATCTAAATGCCCTAACTTGATGGATTGACTTGATAGAAATGATATTATGTTCATGATCTTTGAAGTGTGATGACATTCCCGCCAATTGCCCCATATCATGTGACTCTAACCCTTGATGAAATATTGATGTCATGATGTGATGATGTAGTATCTTATGTGAGCATGTGATGACCATGATGGGTATATGTTTGACTTTATGATATAACAGATCTTTTGATGCATTTTAGATAGGTTCGTGGCATGAATGAAGATGATTGTAGTATATTCCCATTCAGATCCCTTCTCCTACTCTCATTTGAATTACATGTATATTCTATACTGTTGAAATATGGTTTATGAGCATGAATGGATAAATATATGACATTGATGATCTGCAACAAAGTTCTGATCTCTAGAAAGAGAGTTTTCCCTTGGTATAATACTCAGTCGAACAAAAGCAGGCTTACAAGTGCGCCTATAGCCTCCCAGTCACATGACTACAAGATCAAGGGTATGTCCAAGGCCCTGAGATAACTTCTAGGTTGATTTGACCACAGTCGCTTGCATAACATCTTGAAGAGTGCAATTGTAGGTCCTAGTTGCACTGAGGAAGGCCTGAGGCTGCAAATATGCCTACGAAACATAGAAAAATGAAGTCTTGTGCAGTAAATCACATGTTCACTTGGAGGATGTCAGTATTAAAGATGTGTTCTAGATAACAGAAAGATCTGAAAGAAAGAAAAGATTGAATTTTTGACATAATATGAACACGAAGACTGAACTTGTGTTTGTAGGCGACTGGGACATACATATAGATATGTCATTATGTTTGTAGTTTGTGCAACAAGAGTTTGGCATGATTTAGCTAATTGATATAGATGAGCAGTGTTTGGAGTTTTGACATGATGCTTGAAAATGACTTAGAACTTTGACTTCATGTTTGAGATATGTTTTGGACTATAAATCTCTCTACAATAGAAAATTTGGATTTGACCTGATGACTAATGATTTGATTTGATGATTGTTGATTTTCCCTCATACCAATGCTATGTGGGCGTAGTGACCTTCAATGACTTATGTGGGTATTCGGAAAAATGGTTTTGTATTGGAATCCTTGTTCATAGCATAATGGTTGAAGTATTGATAGTTGTGATTCGGTATGAAGATGGAACCTGCATGACTTGTCCTTGGTGTATGCATTTGCATCTAGTGACATAAATGAATTATATTATGATCACAAGAATGACTTGATGAATTTTTGGATTGATATTGCATGGTTGATGACAAATTGTTGGCATGATCATAATTGAATTTAAAACTTGATATGATCTCTGCCTGTCACCTGGTTGAAATAATTGATACTATGATATTGATGACTTTGATAATAATTTTGAACATGCTTCTAAACTTAGATGAGATGATGGTACAATATTGATTTATGAAAATCTAAGGAAGTTGATTTGGTAAAGTGTTATATTTGCAAAGAGCATTGCATGAAGCAATATCCCCAATCCAGATATGTCCAAATTGACAGTTATCTGTTGACGCTAGGATGATATGTTGATCCAAACATTTACTTCAAAAGTGTTCCAAGGTATGATTTTGATTTTGGTTTTGGTTCTATATACTAATGATCTACTCTTGATAGGAAATGAGCATATAATGATCAAAGTAAGAGGGAGATGGCTTATGAAGCTCGAAATAATGGATCAAGGCATGATGAATCAATTTTTGAAATTGGGAAAAGAAAATTCATATTGTGAAGCTATTGAAGAAGTATTGGAAAATGGAAATGAAAATCCTTAGGCATTCTGATTTGAAGTTCAAGATGTTGTTGAACTTGACATGGAATCCGATAGTTTATTAAAGCATTGATGTTTCGTTTTAATTTTTTTTCCATATATACGATGTGCATAGAACCTGAATTAATTCATGATTGAGCTACTTCATTCACACTGAGTTTCCATTGAGCATCCTTTGAGATATCTGCATAAGATTATCAATTCTTGATCTAAGATATTCTTTATATGATATGTGATTGCATGGATGTATTTTTGAAATTTGAGAGTATTTTTGATGAGCACATTTAGATGTTGCTTTAGTATGAGATCTTCCATGATATCTTGGATGATATGTCCATAGCATGACTGATGTTGAGTATGATTTTGCTAGCATGGCTAGCTGTGAGGTAGGATCAAGAAGCTCCTTAGAGAGTTGTCTAAGTATGATTTGGTTATGACGTGGATACATTCTGATGACAAAGAGTGGGACCTAATTGGCATAAAATCCCATATATATAGTTGGGACTGAGATACTTTACTATATTGAGTCAATGTAACTATTTGAGACAATATTCGGCTTGTGATTGACACCTCCTTGAGAAGAAGGATGATTATGGTAGCCCTTTGTGATTTATTTGATTATTTATGATCTAACTTGATATTTGATTTGATGTCCTATATGAATAGGAAAAAATTGTTATTGAGACAAGAATATACCATATTTGAGTATGAGGAGAGTAATGTTGATCGAGGACATTGAGGCGACTCTTCCTCCCTGTCTAAGCTCCCAGGGTGACGAATTGAGATAAAGGGCTCCTGGGTTGAGGGAACTCTAGACAATAGGTTATGACCCCTATCTATTACCCATAGGGTTGGAGATGTTGTTCCCCTATATTCATAGGGTCAGAGAATGTTGCTCCTCTTTTTGGTCTTTGCATAGTATGCCCTAGTTGGCATCATACCCACAAGCAGGGCATGTTGGGAATATTGCTCCTCATTTAGCCAACAGGTTGAGAGTGTACTTGGGGTGTACAACCAAAGTCGATTATGATGTAGGTTTTCTACCACATGACTATTCAGGGTCATCGATGGGAAGATCAGTAGGAAATAGGATGGGTTGAGATAACCCTATGTGGTTTCAGGTTGAGATTAAGCTCCCCAATGTGATCCCAGGGCCAAGATGTGCTCCCTTGTGTGTTTAGATATCCTATTTCTTGACACGGGGTGAGAGTGTACCGTAGGACCTTCCCCACTGTCATGGACATGAGGTAAGAGTGTCCATTTGGGCCTTCCTCATTATCATTGGTTTGTAGGTGGAGATGTGCTCCTTGATGATATGCTCTCCGATGATGATTGATCATGAGATTTTGGGTAGTAGCCCATTGACAGAGATTTCAGACCATAGTCTGATGCCCGTTGACAGAGATTTCAGACCATAGTCCGATGACAATTCTTCTTCTTTTAGATTCGAGACTGCTCAACATATAAGTAGGAAAAATCAAGAGATAAGAAGGTTATGGCATGATGCCTACATGAGATACTTGAGATGGTTATTGTTGGGTTGTGTTATATTCTTTCCACATAGTTAGCAGGGGGTTTGAGGGGTACCCGTAACCCCACTTTATCGGTTCTGGGGCAGCGCCCCGGAAAATTTTGGTTTTGGACCCTATGTTAGGTTGGGCGGACCCACCTATGGTTTTGTGCATGATTTTCGCACATGTTTTTTGGACGCGATGGTTTTCGGTCATGGTTTTGGACGCAATGGTTTTTCGGTCCATGTTTTGGACGCGATGGTTTTTTTTTTCGTCCATGGTATTGGATGCGTCAGCATGTATATAATATGTATGTAACATTGAAAGGAACTAACGAAAAATCAAGCTGGTAGTCCCAGTTTTGGGAATCCAGTGGGAAATCTCTGTGTATATGTGTTATGCTCTCGCATTTTTATTTTTCCTGTGATTTAGAATTCGTATGCAGGTAATTTCTATACGGGGTTAAAACCTACAATTATGGCTTGACAACTACATGATAGAGATGATCAGTGACGATACATGATGATACTTGATTGGCATATTGATCGATGAACAAATATTGGTAGGTGGAATTCTCCCTTATTGAGAGGTAGTGTTAAAATTATGCAATTGCGGTCAAATTCCACTTTGGATAGCTCAAATGATGAAGATAATAATTGCAATAGATTCCTCTTTTCTAGAGGACCAAAATCGACCTAAAGATCACCTCTTTTAGACAAGTAGACATTGGTTTTTGAATTTATGTTCCCACTCATGTATATTGGATCAGTTCAGCCCTACGCATATGTACAATTGGACAGATTGGCCTCAACATTAAGTGGAACCGCATGGAAGCCTATATATAACAGAGACCTCAAGCTCATTTGGACACATTGATCAATCCATCTTCTCTTCTCTTATATTGTCTTGGTTCACATAGGTATGATGGAGAGAGTTCGCACAAGGGCTCGAAACTACAACGTTGAAGCTCATATGGATATAGGGTTTATGTTTCTCGGTCGCACACATGTAACCAGGTATTTTTTTCTCCAGATGCATGCAAATAGTGGTCAAGGGTGCAACTGGGAAGTCTCAGTCATTCACACACAACCCTGAAGGGAGCATCTAGGGTTTCTGAAGTAGATTAGGCAGTTTGGTCCCCAGACGCAAGCAGAGAGTGGTTAAGGGTGTGACTTGGTAACCTCAAGCACTCACATAGTATCCTAAAGGGTCCGTCTGGGGGTTTGAGGCATATCTGAGTGTATTTGTCCACAAACACATGAATACAGTTCATTAGGGAGTGAGCGAGACTGTCATAGTCATTCACACAACTCCTCCTTTGCACGTTCAAGACTAAAAGATGAAATTTCAGCATTCCGAAGACTTCGCTTAGTGGCAATAGTGTTCAGCAGTTGACAACACACAGTGAAAATACATTACAGTCCTCATAATCATATTTTTAAGTATAAGCATGATTACGTTCATTTCATGGATGTCATAGTTGTTTTACTTGTTAGTTGCATAAACGAAGATATGCATCACTGTACTCCCTTTTGTTGAATCATTTGATGAGGATCTAAGAAAAAGAAGAATTTGCAAGCTTTTTCCCATCATGGGTTTTTCCCTGGTCTCAGACCAATCCTAGTGTCTCTATGTGTGCATGTTTTTCTTCTATTATTCCTTTATGTTCTGCTGCATTGATGATAATGATGTTGTTATTTCTACATAATTGCATATGATGATGAATAATCATGTAAATATGAATAATGTAATGATGATATGGGTGAACTTAACGTGTTAATGAAGAAATGGAATTATATAAGCAAAGAACAATATAGCCCTTAGAAAAATTAAGACCAATTCCCTCTTAGGTGGTAACCCTTTAGGCTCTCGGAACACATCCCTGTATGCTTGAAACAACTCCTCCAATCGTTGTTTTTGTTTCTTAGTACACCCATCCAGGGATTCCTTGCCTCTTACTGACTCCTCTACAGGCTGACTTTCTCTTAAAAACAATAAAACATACTTTTTGCTGGAACTAATCACTTTCTTGGCTTGGATGGCACTTAATAGTGAAATTTTTTACTTTCCTTTGTACGCGTTGACGATGAATGGTTTTCCAACCTTAACGAGATGATAATGGTTGGTTTTCTTCATGAATATTGCATCTCACATATACATTTAGGGACTCCCAAACACGACTACACATACATCAAGGGGAACCACATCTATTTCTACTTCATTAATAAAATCGGCACTAATGGAAAATCTAATCTTGCATTGTTTTGTTACCTTTTGCTCTACATCCTTATTTAACCATCCTAGTGGAATGGGTTTGGATGATCACAAACTTCCAACCCCAACTTCTTGACCAACTCTATTGCAACAAGATTCGTCGGCGATACTGAGTCAAACAAAGCATCAATCTTTGTCTTCTTGGCCTATATCTCTCTATGGAAGAGCTTGGTCATTTCTTTCTCGTCATGTTGCTGAAGGCTACTCAGATTCATTTCCTTCTGCATGATGTAGAAACAATCTTCCCATCCACGTCCGAGTTGATTTCAACTTAGTTGCTTGAATCGGTGGCCATGAAATTATTCTTCTTATTATCTTTCCTTTTGTTCTTTGGGTTTAGCTCTGGATGCAACTTCCAACACTTCCCCTTTGCATAGCCATCAATGTTGTAATGGTTACTGGGATATTTGTATCGGTGTGTTGTGGTTGTAATCTTCTTATATCCCCCCCCCCCCTCTTTTCTTCTTCTTCCCCTTCTTAGAAGCGTCTTGTTGTTCCTTCTGCTTCGATCCTCTTGATTCTGCTCTCTTCAGGCCTATGTTCTCTAGGTCCTATGCCCGTACAGAAGCCTCACCCATTGATTTAGGTTTGAACAACATCACTTTCTCACACATATGGCGGTGTAGATCCCCCAAATACTTAAGGACTACATCTTGGTTATTTTTTCGGAAATACCCAACATTATTTCCATCTTTCTGAACTGTGTGGTATACTCCTACACACTTAGGCTTGGATTTTGCCAAGAGTAGTGCCATTAGATCCACTAGTCCTCTATGTACCCAATAGGGTAAAACTGTAACTTAATGAGGGTTTTGAAATCCTGCCACCTAGTCACTGGAGGCTCTCCCTCCAACCTTAGGGCCTCCATGTGGCTCTCCCACCAAGTCAGTGCATGACCATCTAATTTCAGCTGTGCAAATGAGATCTTCTAACCTTTCTCAATTTGATGGACACTGAAATGAATTTCCAGTTGCTGCAACTAGTGATTCAGCTTCATGGTGTCGATCTCACCATGGTATGACTTGATATCGACTTCTTCAATTTTAAATAGGGGTTGTGATTGATTCATGGCACTCGAACTGGATTGATCGTTTCTAGGTTCTTTCTTCAAGTGGTTCTCCATTTCTTCCCAATTTGTTAATCCCCCTTTTGATTTATCCTTTGCATTTGAACTCCCATCTTCTCCAAATATCCCAAGCTTATTATTCAAGTCCGCCATGATGGGATTTACATTTCAATTTATATTTGTGATCTATCATTCTAACCGCAAAAACCTCACCTCTGTAGGATCACGAGGGTCATTCACAAATTCGTCGACCATGATTAGGGTTCTACAATTTTTAGCCCTTTCGATCTAGATCCCCTGCAAATCTCCATAATATGCCCAAAGAAACCTACTCTAATACCAAAATGATTCATAAACTATCATGAATATTCCACTGGACAATTCGTCACAACAAATCTAATAATATTACACTTAAAATATGAAAATTTGTAGTATTACAATTTCATTAGATTTATGTATTTGTAGTTTTACTATTAATAGTGCATGCATGCAATTGAAAATTATGTAGAAAATAGAGAATGACGAAATAAAAGCTCACACACATAAGACACAAGATTTTCTTTGGGAAACCTTTTCAGTAGAAAAGCCCATCTGGAAGGTGAGATCGCTTCACTCTCTTTCTTTGCTTGGAAATATGGCTGTGAGTACAAAGAAATATGGCTTGTGGCCTGTGAAAAGCTACAATGGACAGGTCCTTTATGTATGCCCTACCTCCTATCCCTCTTGGCTATTTTTCTTATCTATGAAACAAATGCACTCGAAAGAATGGAATGCCTCTTCCTCCTAGTGGCCTAGGTATAACGCAACCTTATAGTTTACTAGTAGTTAAGTTTGACTACCTCAAACCTTAACCAGATTTATAATATAGACTCTTCTAGATTCTTCTACATAATAATCATGTGGCTAGCCCCTTTTCCAGTAATAATGGGGGTTGACAGGACATCCTCCCGAATTATAGGTTTGAAAACAGAAAAGTCAACTTTTGAGTGGCAAAACTTTTGCATACAGATTTTGATTAACGCACTTCTTGCACCGTTGGAAAGATATTTGTATGTAGAATAACATGAAATGGTGTTGCGCCAAAATGAAAATTTTTTACCCCCCAAAAAACATAGTTTGATGTCTCAAAACGCTCTCGAAAGTTTTCAGACCCTGTTTTGCCAAACTAGGCCCCCCAGTGAAAATGGCCCGTGAGTTTATTCTTCCACTTTTTCTAGTCTGAATGCATCAAGATGGATGACAAACAATATAATGATCCAATCTAGATCACCAATGTACATAAAAAGGGTTTGAGATTTTTGCATACTATGTGCAAAAACCTTGGAGTAGGAATTTAGAAGAGCTATAGGTGGATTGATATGGAGGATGTCTTTAATGTTTATATAATATATTTATGTTCATGTTGCAAGTAAGTTGTGTACCTTTATTTTATTAGTTAAAAATATATATAAATTAGTGTAGCCATATAAGTTAATTAATTTCTATATTTCTAGTATTATTGAAGTTAAAGTGTATCTTTTTGTAACTAAGTGAACTTTTTTTTATCACATTGCTCTGTCTGAAGAGAAAAAGAATGTGTAAATTTTATTCAAAAAACTAAAATCCTAAAAATCCTATTCCAAAATAAATATCCTTGTCACCATAAATATCAATATTTCTTTAATCAAATTTTTAATTAATTTATTTTTATTTAACAATTTAAAATTAAGTAATCCATTATTACATTTTAATAATAAATTCAACTTATTTCAAAATTTCAAAATATTAATCATTTTTTATATATTATATTTAAAATATAATTTTACTTAAACTCAAGCAACTTAAAATTCAAATGAAATAAATTCAACCTATTCCAAAAATTCTAGAACATTAATTTATCTTATATATATTATATTTAATATATAATTTTACTTAAACTTGAGCAACTTTTTAAAAAATTAGACAACATATACAAAATCAAGACTTTTGTGATCCATACTAATTTTGATAAATTCTTTTGGATTAATCACATCATGAGTTTTTAGTCAAAGTTTCGAACCATCTAATGTGGTTCATCATCAGACATCACATCATGAGTTTTTGGGGTGATGGTTTATCATCAGACATCACATCATGAGTTTTTGGGGTGAAAAAATCAGTGATGTTTAAATAGCAAGGATGCATTTGTTACAGAGTTAGCCGTGAGGAAATAGCTGTTATGAATTAACTGTTAAAAAAAATAGTTGAATAATTTATTTGTATTTTGTTATGTTTTATTCTAATTTATTAATATTTTTAATTAAAATAATATTGAATTTAATAATATAATAATAATTCATCATTTGTAAATATATAATTAAAAATAAGTTTAATATGGTTATTATTAAAAATGAATAATATTCAACAATTATATTTAAATATTATTATATTAAAAGATTGGATAATATTTTAATAGGGAGGTCAAAGAGGATATAAATTGCAATATAAAAATAAAAATAATCAATTATTATTTTATATATTATAAAAAAAAATGTATCAATAAAAAAAGCAGGGATCCAACTTCTACTTCACTTCTAACCATCGCTTTGGAAACTTCTTTAAAAAATGTTCAATACCATCACCTTTGTCTTTTCCTAATTAGCTTCTACACCATACTTATTTACTTATTTAGTAGGGAGGTGAAAAATGATATAAATTGCAATATAAAAATAAAAATAATCAATTATTAATTATTATATATATTAAAAAAGAAATTATCAAAAAAAAGCAGGGATCCAACTTCTACTTCACTTCTAACCATCGCTTTGGAAACTTCTTTAAAAAATGTTCAATACCATCACCTTTGTCTTTTCCTAATTAGCTTCTACACCATACTTATTTACTTATTTCCCTACTTATTTACTTATTTTCCAAGCCAGTGGATCACTGAGGGGCAAGATTTCTCCAATGGAACCAAGAATGCGAGACAGCTTAGCGAAAATCCACTTGTTCTCCATGTTTTCAAAGCAAGTGGATCATTGAGGGTCAAGATTTCTCCCATGGAACCAAGAATGCGAGACCAAGGGGCGGATTAGGAATCTGTGGGGTTGGGGAACGCCGAAAGGGAGCACTAAAGCAGGAATCCCTAGAAATTGAAGTTTGAAAATCAAGAGTGTGTTCAATTAAAAAGACAAAGCTCCCCCTTGACCTTAATTGGAGATGACACACGGCTTCGAAACTTCGAAGCATGATTCCACAACTAAACATCTTTTTATTATTATTATGAAATACCACTTCCCATGTTACATTAAATATGGAAAGCTGTTACACAGAACTTTGACTTGGGACACAACAAATTTGAATTACACGCATGTTCCCCACTGTCATATTAAGAAATTTTTGCTTAATTTAACTGGGCCTCAGATTACCATTATTGCCAAACCATGTGCTATGTTGAAGTAACTCAGGTAGCGTAGGTCTTACGCTATTCAATCCACAGCTATAATTATAGCTATAGCCGTAGGGGTATACACATTGTATATACTTCATTTGCTGATCCCGAATCCTAATCCACAGCTATAATTATTAGCTATGGCCATAGTGCTATACGTACTTCATCCACAGCTATAATTATAGCTATAGCCATAGTGCTATACACATTGTATATACTTCATTTGCTGATCCCGAATCCTAATTCCTGCGCCTCCAATCGTTCATAATTGCTTGAAATAAACGAATTTACAATAATATCATACGCAAGACAGAATTTTTCCTTCTTGCCAAATATGCAGATGGAGTTCAATACCGGATCTCCAACCAAATTAATTTTGTATATATGTATATAGAGATATATACTCTGTGAAATATATATATATATATATATATATATATATATATTATATATATATATTTAATTTTGTATTACAGTTATTTACCTGTTGTATTTTTTAGTGGGCAATTGGCTTTATTCTTTTTATAGCACCAAGCATAGGCCAAGCATGTTAGTTTTGGCAAAGTCAACTGTGAATTATGGGTAGCATGCAGTGATCAAATTTGAAGGGTGGGTTTTAATTTTATTTGGAAGGGCATATGTTTATTTGACCCTTCAAAGGTGAAAAATTATAAAAAAAAATTGTACTTCTATTAACAAGTGTGTATTAAATAAACTCTTCATAAAAAAATGTTTTGTGTCCTTCTAAATCTTTAAATTTAAAAATTGGCTACATTAAAACACTATAAAATCTCAATAGAATTTAGTAAATAGGCAAACATTTTTCTTAAATTTTATTAAAAAAAAGGTAAACATATGTTTCTTCTATTCATTAGATAATATTCAAAAGTATTTGAATTTACATCATTGAAAATATAAATCTATTTGCACAATTGAATTTCTTTTTTATTTTCATTTGTTTCTAATTTCTACCTAATGTTTCATTAAGCTTGAAACAATTTAAAAAAAAAACATATATATATATATATATTATATATATATATATATATATATATAATATATATATATATCTTCAACAACCAAGGGAATTGAACTTTTCTCTCCATTAAAAACTTCAACCTTTACAGATTCAAAAATTTATGTAATTAAAAGGAAATTTTTCCATATCTAATAGGGAAATATTGTAATATGTAATACACATTTGCAGTGTTGTTATTGTATGGCTTGGTTGGTCGTTTTGTTTTGTTTAAGAATGGTTTTCAAATTTGGTCCTTACAGTGAATTCAAGTTTTGTTGATATCTTTTTCTAATAATGAGGTTTCTTTAGTTGATGTCTTTTTCTAATAATATGGTTTCATTTCATTAACAATGTTGTTTAATTTTTCTATGATTTCAACATCTCCTTAAAATCCCTTCATAGCAGTAGCTACATGGACACCCACATACACAACTTATTTCCTAGATGTTGAATGGAGAGAATGAAGCAGGAGACACAGTACTAGTTGTATGGATAGCTATTGGCATTCCATATCTTTTGGGAAGACCAACCGGAAAAAGAAAATTAAGTTGTACCCTGTAAGAAGAGTGTGGTTATTAATAGAGCCCTGGAGTTTCATTTTAACACTTCTCCCTAGTTCAAAACTCTATATAATTTTATGGGAAGCACACTTATTATTTCTCAATTTTTTTATAGCATTAATTTCTATGTTTTCAAAAACTAGTTTTAAGATAAGAGAAGAAATATGGGGTTTTAATAAAGTTTGATTTTACAAATGATAGGCTTAATAGTAAGCTTGATTACAGTAAGTTCAAATGGCAGCAATGCTAGGATTTTGTAAGCCCTATGGTTGTCAGTCACAGAATCATCTAAAAATAGAAAAGATATGGTAGTATTTATTTACAAGAATATAAAAAATGTAGTTACCACCATTTAATGGGCAATTTCATAATTGAACAATCTTGTCTAAATGGTTGGTTGACAAGAAAGAAAGAAAATTTTGCAAATTAGGAAATAAAAAGAGATGGTAGTATTTATTTACAAGAATATAAAAAACGTTAGAATCAGTAAGGGTAGTTACCACCATCTAATGGATAATTTCATAATTGAACAAACTTGTCTGAATGGTTGGTTGACAAGAAACAAAGAAAATTTTGCAAATTAGGAAAGAAAATGAAGATACAATAGAAAATGTGGTTATGATGTAAAATTGTCAACATTATCACTTTAATCTATTTTTAAACATGGTAAAATTGCATCTTTAACTAATTTATTTAATTTATTACTATAAAATGAGAAATTATTCATTTATTACTATAAAATGAGAATGTATTAATTATTATTATAAAATAAAAATTCAAATTAATAAAGAGATTACTCTCTCTATATATCGATGTTTGCTAAAAAGAAACCCTAAATAAAGAACCCTATCCATTTTATTATTTTATCTCAAGATTTCCATGCCGAACATCAGAGTTTCAAAGTAATGATGTCTTCATGGAAAATGTAAGGAACCCTATCATCCTTATTATACTTATTATACCGTGTCAAGATATCTATGTGGAACATTAAAGCAATGTCATGAATATGTCCTTATAAAGGTAGTATGGGAGATGTTTTCATAGCGGTAGGATGATCAGTACTCGAATATATTCGGCATGATCAGTACTAGAATATATTTGACATCCTCGAAGATGTAGTAGATGGTAGTAGTTATTTACAAGATGATAAAAAAAGTGATAAAAAAAGGTTTGTGAATCAGTAAAGGTAGTTATCACCATCTAATGGGGTAATCTCATAATTGAATAGTCTTGTGCTAATAGTGGGTAGACAAGAAAGAACAAAATTTTACAGATTAAGGAAAACCGAGATAAGAGAAAATGTAGTATGTTGTTATGAGATAAGAGAAAATGTAGTATGTGGTTATGATGTAAAAATTCCAAGACTGTCACTTTAATCTATTTTTAAGCACTGGACAAATATGAAAAATATCGTCTCAAATGCTAAACCCTATTGAAGGCCATTGATTGGGACCATGAAATCACTTGCCTTTATGGGCACTTCAGAAGCTTCATAATTCTCTTTACAATCCCATAGAAAAACGAATATATGAAAAAATATGAAGTGAAATACTTCAATGGATTGATTTTTCACAATTGAGCAGAGCAAGATGTAATTACAAGCATAAGTAAATATAAGGATAAACAAATCTACATGATTGGAAAGATTAAGAGATTCTACTTGATACGTAGTGTAACCTTCATGGTTCTCATTCTACAGCAATTTCATCGTTAAGATTAAGAGATTCTGGTTGATATGGAGTGTAACCTTCGTGGTTCTCATTCTGCTTCATCATTTCCTCCTCAGGAAAGGAAAAAAGTCGTTGACTTTGCTCAAAGAATTAGTCCAAAAAATCTTCATGGATGACATGATGGACGATATAAAAAATATCCTTAGTCTACACATGACTATATAAAGATCAATCAACCATTCCATACTTAAATCAATGAACTGAATGAAAGAACAGGGAAATGAAAGTTGAAAATTAAAACTGAGAGTTAAAAATACCTTGCGAATTTGTGCTGCACTCCCTTAAGGTTGGGATTGGAAAAATCAATGTAGGAAAGATTCACACGCTCAGACTAATCTACATTAGTCATTGTTAATTCTGTCTTTTGTCATTTGTTTCTTCTAAATCTCCGATACCTTCAAAATATGCCCTATTCATGGATACCAATACATAGCTACTTCTCCTCTGCTATCAATGAATGCAAAAAGAAACCTCTGTTATCAACGAATGCGAACATAAACCTCATATGATGAACATTATTAGTGCTGCCATTATCGCTGCCATTATCGCTGATGCACTGGGAATGGATGAAAAACCTCCATTACTTCCCGTTGCACTTTCTTAAGTGTTGCCAGAACCTCCTGTCGACTTTAGAGTGTTACATCAGTCAGAAACCTAGATTTTTTTAAAATGTCCTAAAGACAAACAACCCTTCCAATAGTATTTTATAATATTATTTAAAGTTTTAAAAAAACTTGTAAAGACAGATATTTTATAATATTATTTAAAGTTTTAAAAAAACTTGTAAAAATCAAAATTCAAAGGTAAATTTCGCTAAACACTTCTTTGACGTGCTTGAGGGCTTCGGAAAAGCTGTGATGTGTTCAAATTGAACACTAGTAGCATGGAGTATTGCGTTATGTTGTAAGTAAATGTAGGTGCTGAGTGGACCACTGAAACTGAGTAGTGGGAATTTTTATTTCGGATTTGCTCCAACTTAGAAAGTATTTCTCTTTGTTTTTTTTTTTACTATAAGTTATTACTTTTTGGTTATTCAAGAAGTGTTATATAGCAGTTTTTCTGTGCGGCTTAATAAAAGATAGTAAAACTAGCCATTGTATAGAGAAGTGCCCAGGAACGTCTGGAATTTGAAAGGCAATAATATATATATATATATATATATATATATATATATATATATATATATATAATGAAATACAATCAAATTTGAGAGTTAATAATTTATATATATATATAGATATATATATAATGAAATACAATCAAATTTGAATTTCTATAAATATTTTAAAGAATGTACTAAAAGATTAATTTGAAGAAAAATGTTATAGTAACATAAATGTCTTCACGTTAAATTTAAGAAGAAAAATACGTAAATGTGCTGAGCCCCTCATGAGCACTTTCCTCCCATAGATTTAGATAACAACTCCAAAATTCGTCAAAGTTCATATGGTCTAAAGAGTTCATGACCGGTTTCATATTATCATGAGAGATATGTTGAATTCCAAGAGTTTCCAGTAACCTTTGTACATTGTATGTAGTAATCATGCCATGGTCATCGTTGTCTAAGCTATTGAAAATTCGAGAGAGGTCCCATGTTTGAACGAAGGGCATGTATCTTTTATTTACAAAAACACTGTTCATTAAAGCAATGATACCTTCAAACAACTGGTATTTTCCAAGATTATTTATAATATGTGAGTATTTTGGATTGCAAAGTTCAAAAAACTTAATTTTCATTATCTCAAAAACCCAAACATGAACATAAAAGTTGCACAAGCTATTAAATTTTTGAACCTAACTCAGGGACATGGATACAATAATGCTCTAGATACAATAATGCTCCAATACATAGACATGGAAGACACATTTGAAACTATATAGATTTTTACTAAAAGATCAGACATCATCTTTGGCATATGGGATATCAATAACAATTCATACAATTGAGAGGGCAGAGAAAAAAAAAAGGACGGTGTTTCTTGTGCGCTACATAATGATAACTAAGAAACCTGTGATTCCTTTTAATAAACCTTTGATTCTCAACGAATTGCCATGAAACTGTGCAGAAACAACCATTTAATTTCGTATTAAGAAGCCTGTAGTTCGTTATTGTAAAAATCAGTAGAAGCAACCATGAATGGCTCTATCCGTGTGTCGAGATGTTTTCTAGTTTTTTCTTCAAAACACATTACATTAGCCTACATTGATACAACGTAATAGAGAATCCATTCATCCCTTTCAAAAAATGAAAATCTATGAACACACATACATTTCAGAAAACATCAACATGCATTGATACAATGGAAATTAGAATGCGTTCATTCCTGAAAAAAATGAAGCCATATTACCTTCGATACTATTTCTTAACGTACAAAATTAGGCTCTTAAATTAACTAGTCTATATACTAATTCAATGAACCTTTGAGGAGTCTATTTCTACAAATCTCAATCGATGATCAAACATAAAATGAAATTTGTGTTGAACTTTGTTATCGATGATAGATTGATTCACATTCTCGTCATTAAGGGATCTCTAAACATGCATACAAAATATGTTATTTGTTGTGTGATTGACGAAGATAGTCTGCCATGGAATGTTGAACTTTGCCCCACCTCGTAAATGAAAAGACAGATTGGAAATTCAAGATCATTTCACTTAGCACCAGAAACATCAAAACAAGGCACACTATAAGCCGAGTTATTGCTCAATAGGTGAGAATGCACCCGATGATAAGGCACAAAAGAGGGTAGATTGAGGATGAGAGTGTGGTACATGCAACTGGCAAAGGTAACACTGCTAGTGGCACTATCAATTATAGTGCCTCTTGATCCATTTCCAAATGAAAACACCTGTCAATCTATTGGTAGGATCCAACCCCGAGACTGATTATCGTCACATCCAAATAATAAAAATAGAAATTATAGTGCCTCTTATCCATTTCCGACTGCAAACACCTAGCAATCCATTGACAGGATCCAACCCCCGAAATTGATTGGTGTTACATCCAAATAATAAAAATGTTTACTTATGTTCATTGCATTTATGAGAGTCATATTGACAACATGCTTACCCTTGAGAGCTGCAAGTTTGCCAAATAACATTGAACGCGCAGTGAAGCTTGGAATTTCAAATCCCTTCTATCCGTCAAATGAAAATGTGATGAAGTTTTTGCATTTTCCATGTTTTTTATTTTATGTTCTACATAATTTTGTGAGTTTCAACCTCTCTTTATCTATTTCAACTACTTTTGCATCTTAACTTTTATTTTAATCTCCCTTAGAGAATGCTTTGTTTATTCTTAAGTTAGCATATGTGTTTTGAGATAGCATACAACCACATTTTAAAGATTTTATAAGGTTTTTCAGCTTTTGGGGGTTAATAGTTTTGATTATGCACTTAAATTTTATCATGTGAAATGCACTAAAGAAAGCCATGTAATTCATATGATGAGGATCCTCAACTACCATTGGATGGAATGGAGTTATGCATCCCTCTAGCCATATTAGAGGTGGCAAACCTGTCTCAAAGAGGAAAATACTAAACAAAAGTAACTAGTTGTCTAACAACTATGTCCCATCACAAATGAACACTATTACCATTCACTCCTTAGCCTTCCAACATTAATTACATAAACTTGTACCCAAATTAGTTTAACTTACTTAAGTTGTAACTTTATACCTAGATATTAATATAACAAATTAAATAATTCTTCCCAAGATAAAGTGGAATATAGGTAAATTTCACTATAAGGTAAAAGAATTTATATGAATTCAAAAGCTACTAACAAATTGAGTGAGGGTGAACACTCTTCCATCTAACTATAGGTTTAATTGCATTGGTCCTTTCTACAATTAATCAGTTTTAATTGCATTGGTCCTTTCTACAATTAATCACACCCTAGCGAGACCCAATACCACAAGGGAAAATTTTATAGAGCACCCTCATATAATTTCAAGCAAAAATAACTTCTCAAAGAATAACTTCATAGGATAAACTCCTCATTGATTTTAGTAACCATACAAAGTGATAGAAACCCCTTTTGCTAGATTTACATGACACAAGTGATCCTTCTTCATTATTACACTATCGCTGAAGCAATTCCTCATTGCAATGCCTTCCCATGTGGGTCACTTACTCTAGCACTTATAATGAGTTATGTACATGATTTCATTGTACAACTCTAGGTTTCAAATAGATGTTAACCAAGCATTGGCTCAACACAAGATTGGATCTCCTCTCTCTTTTCTTTGCATATAATTTCAACTCCATTTCCAACTTGTGTGCATCCACATAAATCATGAATTTCCTTTTTTTCATACATGTTTGAGTCATCCACAATTTTCAATGGATATACTAACCCATTCCATGCATTTGTGATTAAGAGGACTCTGTCAACTACCATTCAAGGTTTCTATAACTACTAGAAATAAACACTTTAACCGATTAGTTTTCAAATTTAATGATATAGGTAAGAGGGTAAAAAATTAATCAAATATTTCAAATATCGTGACCAAAATAGTTACTAAAATAGTGTGAAATCTAAAGTAAACCCCAAAAACCCTCATTATTCTGGCTCATAATATCATGATCCTTGTACTTGTGCCTCCTAATCTATTTATTTAGCACTTTCATTCATTAAATTAAATACATATATAATGACTTATTCAATTCAATTTAAAACATAATGATAAAAATTCATACCAAATTAAAATGACATTTGCTATAATTATATACATATAATGAAAGAATTAAAGTCGAAAATCATAAAACTTAAAATTAACTAATTATTTGAAGAAGAAAAAAATTGAACAAAATGTACTGTCTCACTATGAGATCATGGATACGCCGATGTTTATTAACAGTGAAGTAACCAGTCATAAGTATATCAATCTATACAATGGAAAATAATTTATTGTTGAAGTACTCGAGTATATCAGTCAGTAACGAAATTAAGAAAACCCATTGTCTTAGACTTTTCCTTTTGACTACATTATAATAGGATTACAGTCTTTTTTTTGAACACTTTCGATCAATTATATATTTTGATTCCATCGGATGAGGGAGTCCTCAGGAACAAGTCAGTTGTGTGAATTTTCTTTCACTAATCGTTCCAAAAAGACAACCATAAATTATAATCATGAGTATGGTCATCTTTACTTCAATTCATATCAAATTTGATATGCTTGGCTTCAATTGAGAAGATTTTAATATTTTTTTTAGATAAGATCAGTTGAAGCATAGATGTGAACGAGATGGCAGAATTTGTCCCCCGTGCTTCATGTGAGAAATTTTGCTATAAAATGAGGTGTACCAGAGTCTGTAAACATTTGTAGGAAAAATATGGCAAAGAATATTGAGAAAATGAGCTTGATTCTCCTTGCGACAACGTTAGCGATCTTCATTGCAATGGCGACGATCACGAGTTTTCCTCTTGTGTCTGCAAAGGACTACTGACAACAAGCAGGCAGTGAACTTTGCATTAGAGGGTTGCCCTACAACAAATGGGGATGGTGTGGAAACACGTCAAATCACTATGGGCAGGATTTCCAAAGCCAATGCAGAGGAGGAGGTTCGACTTCCACACCAACCTCTGCCTCCAGCAAACAGGGAGTTGCATCCATCATGACCGAAGATATTTTCAATCAACTGTTGAAGTACAAAGATGACAACAAATGCAAAGCCAATGGATTATAGCTACTATTATTTCTTACAATGAATTATGACGACTAATTGAAATTAATAAATGTAACATTTATGGTTTTAATTTTTTTTACACGTTACATTTAACATTTTCAATTTTATTTTTTACCGTAGACGTCTAAAAACCTAAAATATGTTCCACCGAACGTGAAATTCCAGGCCTGCTGCTAGTGTTATGTGGAGGAGTGAAGCAATATGAAAATTTGTGACTTATCATGTGGCCTAATTGAAACATTAATGAAAAGTTACCTTTGTTAAGCCCCATTATTCCATCCTTTGTAACCCTTGAGCTATTCAATGCACACCCAAATGCAAAACCCTCTAATTTTTTGATGCCCATGTTGACTGTCAAGTTTAGGCCATCCACTGCCATCCAACCAGAGGAATTTGAAGAGTCTGTATAACCACTTTGATAGTTGCATTGAGAAGAGGTTGAGGCATTCTCACAAAGAGCTAGAGCATCAAGAACAATAACACTGAGAGTTGTAAACAAGACAACAAATGGGCTGTTAAGAACGCCATTTCAGAGTGGGAAAATGCTTATAAGAGAAAGGATGATGATATTGTCAGTCAGTTGATGAACAATGTGAGATTAGGTCAATCCAAGTCAGTTTCAATTTCTTGAACCTGACAATACACCTTCAAATTAAAGAAACTGATGCCCCACTAAAACAAATATGCCATGATCACTCTGCAGGTCAACTAAGCAAACCAGAAGGCTCAGATCTCTCTACATTTCCTCGAGGTCATTGAGGCACATTTTGAACAATGACAAAAGAAGCTAAGGTCACTGAGACAATCAGGTTGAAAGCAGGGGAAGGCATCGAGGCTTCATAGATGTTTTCTAATGTGTACGCAGAATTTTAAAAATCGATGAGAACGTAAGAAGGCTCTTGGAAGGTGCGTTGTAGGTTAAAAATCGATGAGAACGTAAGAAGGCTCTTGGAAGGTGCGTTGTAGGGTTATGTGCCACACTGTAGGGTTATGTGCCAAGTGAAAAAATCTTCGCCATGTCCTAAAAGAGCCCCACCACAACAAGCAATAAAATACTTTTGACCGTAAGAAAAGCTACGGTTGAAAATACAACGAGATCAAGGACGGGTCGATAACGACATATGGCAGTTTTTAATTAGCAGAAGGATAATGAAAATGAGGCTGGTTCATTCCTTGTAGTGAATAGTGTCTGGACATCGAAAGCCCGCAGTGAAAAATGCCTTAGCCGTAATTATCTGATCACTATGCAATGTATTAACAGAGAATTAGTTACTGTGTTTTCGAAATATAGTTGTACAATTTTCAACATTGACATTCCATTGAAAGTTTCTTGCACTCTATATTAATATATATCTATGAATGATGTCATAATATTGGTTGCACAATTTTTAAAGTTATTCAATTTTTTCTTACATTTAATATAGTCAAACTAGACTAGAACAATGAAGAAATAAACATTTCATCATTTAGTTCAATAGGTATATTACAAATTTGATGAGAGATAACTAATACAAGCACTTCAACTAGCCACCATTTTAGAATTTTTTTTGTTGAGAATGAATACTAATTTATATAAATTACTTCAAAAAAATATGTTAATAAATTGAGAATAATAAATTAATTATTGTTTGTTCTAAGCATTCATTAAATACAATAGTATTAGACCATCTCCCAAATATATCATGGGAGGACAATTATATATGATTAGTGAAACTCATACCATTACATTGGTAACTCATAGGGTTTGAATAGAGGTCTTATTAATGACAAGTTAAGAAAGAATGTTTACTAGCCCATAGTATTGTAACCAAGTCTATTTAGAAATTAATAGTATCCATGGTAAAATGGGGTAAATATCCATGGTTAAGAATCTTGTTATATAGTAATTATTAAGTTAAATATCTATAAAATTTTGTTTTGAAATGATTATGTGTTAGCATGTGTACTGATAATCATGATATTGATTGTTTATCTATAAAATAAAAATAAATCATATATTAAAAATAAAATATCAATTCAATACTTTATTGCATGATAAGAATATTTATAAAATAACAAATATTAAATATATTTCATCAAATTTTAAAAATATTACTTCTTTAATTTCAAAATATCTAATATTTGTAATACAAAAAATTAAAAATAAAAGACATTTTTTTAGTTATTAAAAAAACAAATATTATTTGCTAGGTTAACTAAAAGAGGGTGAGGCATACCACTATGCTCGGATAATTAAAAAAAAATGGAGTTGTCTATAATGCGACTTTTTGGAGATTCCGGTGACGGAATCCGGCGGAAGAAATGAGGTTAAATCTTGATTTTTAGCAGTTAAAAGTGTTTTTAACTGCATATTTGGATTCAGCGCCCTGAAAAACCCCTGGAAGCCATTGATTGTGCAGAAACTAGCTATCAAACTTGGGATTCCATTGAATTGCTGCCGGATTTTGACCGGAAAAATCCGCCAGAAAAGCTTTCAAAAAGTCGCGTTATAGACTACTGGAAAAAAAATAACGAAACATTGAAAGTTGTGATCAATGAGCCCAAGTTTTATATGAACCTCAAAGTTGGGAATGTAACAAGACTCTCAGTGTAAAAGCATCTCACACGGTTTATTGTTGTAATTTAAAATAGTCTAGGGTTTGTGTTTTTCTAGTTATTTTATAAAGATTAATTTGAATATTTAAGATTAAATATTGTTGTATAATTTAAATATTTTTAAAAAATTCAAGCTACATGTAGTTACCATAAAAAAAAACTATATGTCCAAAGTGTTTTTAAAAACGATATATTCAAATTGGAAGGTGCATATCTCATACAAAATAGTGGTGGCCAGCTGAGACGTGATAGCCAAATTCTACTTGTGATAAAGTCGTAAAGTTAAACAAATCCTAAGTCTGTAAGATTTGTATGCACATCCCATACAAAACTGTGGTGGCCAGCTCACTCACATGACAACCAAGTTCCACTTGTGATAAATTCATATGGTTAAAAAATGGTAAGGTTGTAAGGTTTGTATATAGATTGCAGTTGATCCCTAGATGCATTCAACCCAAGTACCAGGACCAACACCTTACAAATGAATAGAATAAATTGGAAACTCAATATAAATGCTTTAAATGCATCATACGGTTTCCAAAGTAGGGAGCAATAACATGTTCAATTTGATATCCAATTAAATTGAATAAAAATAAATTAAATTATTTTTAAAAAACAATACATTTTAATTTCCAATGTTGAACTATAGAAAACTGCATTGATTTTTTGGTTTGATCTAAATTAATATGGTTTGACCAAAAACCTAATGCAATATCTACTATGTGCCGCAGAGATAGTAATGCATAAAAAAATTACATATGATAGCGCTTTTTTCAGAAATTTTCAGCTCATAACTTTTCAGTGGATAAATTTACACGTATAGGAATATGAACATTCACCGGTTTACTATCCTGCATATTAAACCTCTGCAATATTGTCTTGACATACTTCCTCTGGTTTAACCAGAGTTTCCTTTTTGTCCAGTCTCTTTTAATTTCCATGCCCAAAATATAGTTTTCAACAACAAGATCTTTCATGTCAAATTTGGAGGACAAATGGATCTTCAAATCCTAGATAATTTCTTTGTCATTTCCAACTAGCAACATATCATCCACATACAAGACCAGATAAATAACATGGTCACCAATTAATTTAAAATATACACAATGATCTACTTTTCTTTTGGTGAAGCCAAGTCCGCGTATAAATGTATCAAATTTATAATACCACATCCTTGGTGACCGTTTTAACCCATATAGAGACTTCTTTAACTTGCATACCAGTTCTTTCTTACCCTTCACCACAAAACCTTCAGGTTGCTTCATGTAGATTTCCTCTTCCAGTTCCTTGTGAATAAATATTGTCTTCACATCCATCTATTCTACCTCAAAATCAAAAGCAATAGCAATAGATAGAATTAATCTAATAGAAGTTACCTTGGCAACAGGAGAAAAAATATCACCAAAATCAATTCCTGGCACTTGGGAATAACCTTTCGCTACTAACCGAGCTTTGTATTTCTCCACCTTTCATTCTGCATTTGTCTTCTTCTTGAACACCCATTTGCTTCCAATGGGTTTCCTTCCAATCGACAACTCCACTAGATCCCAAGCCTCATTATTGTGCAAAGATGTCATTTCATCAACCATGGCCTCTTTCCAAAGTTTGTCATCCTCTAAATCTATTGCTTCTTTCATAGTTCTGGGATCATCATCAGTAATAGATAAAGAAAAATTTGAACAGAAATCAGATGGATTATGCCTTTCTGGCTACCTTCTTTCTCAAACTGATCTTCTCACACCCGGAGTTTATGGCTCTTCATCTTCTGATTCCTCCTCTGCTGTAGAGTCTGATTCTTTCTCCTTTAGCTCAAAGTCTATCTTCTCAGGTTCCTTTGGTTGGACTTCATGTTTAATAACATCTTTCACCTCTCTGAACACCACATCTTGGTTGTACACAACCTTCCTTGTTACTGGGCTCCAAAGCTTATAACCCATTAAACCATACTTATACCCAATAAAGATGCACTTTTCATATTTACTATCCAACTTGGTTCTTTTCTCCTTTGGAACATGTATATATGCATCACATCCAAATACCCTCATATGTGAAAGAGAGGGTTTCTTACCAGTCCATACCTCTTGTGGGGTCTTATCCTTCAACGCTGATGAAGGTGATCTATTGACCAGGTAACATGTAGTCTCCACTGCCTTTGCTCATAATTCTTGTCCTAAGTTGGCACCACAGAGCATGCTTCTTGCCCTTTCCATTAATGTCTTGTTCATTCTTTCCGCAACTCCATTTCGCTGAGGTGTATATGGAGTAGTCTTCTGATGTGATATACCACACTTATTACAGAATTCTTCAAATTCCTTATTGCAAAACTCTCCACCGTTATCTGTCCTCAGCACCTTTATCTTCTTCTCTGTTTGGTTTTCCATTGGATCCTTAAATTCTTTAAACCTGTCAAAGACTTCAAATTTCTTCTTAAGGAAATATATCCATGTATTCCTTGAGAAGTCATCTATAAATGATACATAGTACATAGACTTAGCCAATGATGGAACCTTCACAGGTCCAAACACATCACTGTGCACAAGCTCTAATATATGTTTCACCCTCTTACCACCAATGGGGAAACACACCTGATTCTACTTCCCATATACACAATTTTCACAAAAATCAAAATCCATAGAGCTATTACTCATACCTTCTACCATACCTTTACCATAAAGTATTCGAAGGCCCTTCTCTCCAATATGTCCAAGCATTTGATGCCACAACATGGTCTTCTCTCCAGAGACCACTAGATTTTCTACCCCACTTTTAGGAACCACAAAACTGTTGCACCCATCAACAACAGTGTTACCTTGCAGCTTGTACAAAGTTCCAATTTGAACTCCCCGCATCAATACCAGTGC
>APFE030590516.1:127303-139344 GCA_000404065.3 Pinus taeda
GACTTGATGACTTATTTTTGTTTCTGTTCTAGGACTGTCCTCGTACAAACAAGGCATCACCATTATGTCTCTCCATGTTTTTCCATCTCATCTCCTCCGTTAGCAAGGATGAGACTATTTCATCAAACTGCAAGGCAGTTGCGTTGCTACCTATTGCAATAACCAAGCTATTCCACGAATCTTGTAGAGAACACAACAAACTGATGCACTTATCTTCATCTAAAATCTTAATATCAATAGATAATAACTGACTTCCCATAGTATTAAATGCGTTCATATGCTCTGTCATCGAGTCTCCATCTTTCATCCTTAGGTTATACAACTTTTTCCGCAGGAACAGTTTATTCACCAAAGACTTAGACTGGTCCCACAAAGCCTTCACCATAGCTTCCTCAGATACATTCTACAATACTGAATCTGAGAAACACAATCGTATTGTGCTCTTTGCCTTCTAATCCAACTTCTTCCATTATTCATCGGACACTTCCGTTGGTTTAGTACCCAGATCTACTGTGGTCCACTAATCTTTATCCACTAATAGATCCTCCATCTTGAGTTTCCACAACTCAAAACTCTGACCATTAAATTTCTCGATCTCTATCTTTCCACTGGTCGCCATCTTCTTTCACCACTAGAATCGATCTCATAGATATCCCATTGAATAGGGTCTGCCACAGGCCCAAGAGAAACCCCCTTAGCGACAAAGGCGTCCCCTTGAAGCCAAAACAACTCAGATACAAAATGTAGGTTTTAACCCCGTACATAAATTTCCTGCGTACGAATCTTAAAACAAAGAAAATAAACAATGCGAGAGCATAACACATAAAACACATATACACAGAGGCTTTCCCTTGGATCCCAAAACTAGGACTACCATCTGGATTTTTCATTATGTTCCTTTGAATGTTATAATACATATGTATACATGCTGAAGCATCCAATACCATGGACCGAAAACCATCATATCCAAAACCATGGACCGAAAACTATCGCGTCCAAAACCATGTGCGAAAAATCATGCACAAAACCATAGGTAGGTCTGCCCAACCTAATATAGGGTCCAAAAACAAATTTTTCTGGGGTGTTGCCTCGGACCCCATAGAGTGGGGTTACCTACACCCCTCAAACCCCCTGTGACCCCCCCCTCCCCACGTTTCGCAATCAGCGTAGGCGAAAGGGGGGCTCCACCCCCCTTCTAAACCCAGTTAACAACATGGGCTAGTCATGGAAAGAATATAACACAACCCAATTGTATTGCAATTGCAAAGACCTATCTGTCTGGAGAAACATATATCGCAGTTACAACAAAACATAATTTGGAGTTGTGAGATACAAATTCTGCAAAATCTGATATACTAGTGACAGAAAAATAGACAGTTACTAAAATTGTTCTTTGATATAACTGTGATACAAAAACTAAAACATTTCTTCATCATAATCCTCAATAAGTATTTGAAGAGTTGAGAATCCTAGAGGCAAGGACCTGTTTACTGGTGTGCTAAAAATTGTACCTGTTTTTCTCTGGAAAATTGACATGAAAAGTTATTAAAATGCAGAGATATCCAAGTTAAAATATCATATCAATAGGAAAGAAGTGAACAACTTGAACATGGCCAACGATTAGCTCTTCAATGAGAATGGTGCTAGGTTCCATGGATAAGACACTTTTTGATAACCCATCTGCAATTTTATTAAATTCCTTGTAAATGTGTTGGACCCTGATCTTTAGGAAGTTTTTAGCTTCTATAGTTCTAAACTTCCAAGCATCCATGTTTAGTACCTCCAAGTCCGCCTTACCTGTCAACCACTCTATAACGCATTTGGATTCACCAAGAATATGAATGCAATTTATATTTTTTCTCTTAGCTTGAATCATAAGTGCATGAAGCCACTATCAACTCTGCTTTGGTGTTGGTCCCATTTCCAATTCCTATTATGAATGTAAATGATTAATTTCCATGCAATTTAATCCAGCCTCCCCAACCACAAATATAATTTTGCATGGCTCCATCAAATAAACCAATAGATAAATAATAAGAGATAGTTGGGAAAAAAATCCTCTTGGGGCCTTTGTATTTTTGGGGGAGGTATTCTCTAAATAGAGAAGCAATATTAGAAGATGAGAGGGGAATGTTTATGTTATCACATTAAAAAATAACCTTGTTCCTGAGGTTCCAAATGTCTTAGGTGACAAAGATGCAATGAGAACTTTGTAATTTATATTTCTTTTCCCCGAGCGTAGAAAATCTCAAAGGTGCACTGATCAATATTTTCTCTAATGCCCAGAATCTGTATGACAGAGTACCAAATTTTTTGAGTTGTCTGGCAGTTGACAAAAAGGTGGTCCATCATTTCCTCATGTTGTCTGCAAAGTCAACGATTATTTGGTCCCACAAAGCCTCATTTCTAAAGATTCTCCCAAGTTATAATTTTATTATGTAAGACCAGCCAAGTAAAGAATTTTACCTTATCGAGCATATGCCATTTCCAAAAGTAATTATTCCACCATCTGATGTCTTGAGCTGCAACAATGTGAGAAATAGATTCATAGGCTCGACTAGATATAACTTTACTAGATGAGGAGTACCAGGGCCAAACCAACGAGTCCTTTGTATTTCTTAAGCACAACCCATTGCTAATCAATTCTTTAACAAAATTATTCCATTCCTCTGCTAATAAACCATTAAGACCTAGTTTAGTTGAGGTCAACTAGTAGCCCTTTTTGGGCAAACTAAAGTCAATTCTTCTAACATCTTACAAGTGGTAGAGTCCTTTAGAATACAAGCAGTGGATCAAATATGGGAATAATTTGTAAACTCGGGCTCTACCTATAAAAGGGTCCTTAACAAGAACAACATTCTTTCCATCTCCAAATTTCCAAGCTAGCTAGTTATAAAGGAAAGGGAAAGAAGTCATCAGTGCATTCGAGAAAATGTAATCTCTTTTGGCAGTTTTTTTGGCTTTTCCTCTAAGCCAATCCATGACTGATAACTTTTTTAGATATTTACTTTTTAAAACTTGACTTTGAAGACCCCCATTGAGGAAACCTCCCCATAGATTTCTCAGCGCCAAGGCTTTTCCAAACCAGGGAATATTTTTAAAACCCCATCCTCCAAGATTTTTTGGAGTGGACAAGGAAGCCCAACTAAATGGATGTATCTTTTCTTTACAACTTTTACCAGTCCACAAGAAGTTGGTAATATTTTGTTTGATGGCTTTGAGTATAGCCATGGGAATCTTGGCCAAGGACAACCAGTAGACATAAATATTTCCCAGTACAGATTTAATAAGAATCATTTTTCCCCTAAAGGAAACCAATTGTAGCACCATATGTTTATCTTCTGTTCAACTTTCCTGATCAACCACATCTAGTCCTCTTTATGATTGTCATTAGGTTTTAGAAAGAATCTAAGGTATTTTATACCAATTTCAAGAGAAAATGACTAGAAAGGAAAAAAGGATTGAATGGATGAAAGTGTTACAAGACTTACAACAATTTGATAAAAGAAGGATTTATTTAGGTTGACCTCCATGCAAATGGAATTGTAAAAGAGATTTATAATTCTATGAAAGGTCTGCCATTCAGAAACAATTTCCAATCCCATTAACAACAAATCATCCATGAATAGGAGGTGAGTGATATAATGTTTGGGAGATCATTTATACCTTTTATATTGCATTCCTTCTTTTTTCTCAATAGTAGAAGACTCATTCATTCCATCACAAGAAAAATTAGGAGAGGAGATAGGGGGCATCCTTGTCTAAGTCCTTGAGTACTGGAAAAATTATTTGAGGGAGACCCATTGATTAAAATGGGGAAATTGGTGGAGGATACACAACCCATAATCCAGTTAGTCACCTCCAATCCCAGGCCTATCTATAGGAGAAGAAGTCTCGTAAAGGTCCAATTGACCTTGTCAAAAGCTTTGTGGAGGTCCATTTCGAGCAGTAGAGTTTTCAAAATTTTCAATTTTATAGAGTGAAGGACCTCTTGCGTAGTTCCTATGGCTTCATGGATATGTCTATCAACTAGAAAACAAGATTGATTTAGACTCATCTTCGCAGCAAAAAATATATTGATCCTATTAGAGATTACCTTTGTGATAATTTTATAAACCATATTAGATAGGAATATAGAACTAAAGTCTAGGGAGATAGAACTAAAGTCTAGAAAAAGGCTTAGACTTTGAACACTTTGGAATCAAATATATGTAGGTAGCATTGGTGATCCAAGTGGATATTGGTGTACACCCACCAATTCCACTTGGACCCCCAACATTGTTTCTTTCAGTTTTTCAATTTCCTTATTTGTAGCACAATTTACTATTTTTGGTAGTTTTTCGGGTCCTAAACTTCCGGAGCTGTTTTGAGGCCCTAAACAACGTTTTTTGAAAAACCTGGGAGCAACATGGGTCTATGGACTAATGTTGCTATTCCCAAAGTTGTAGTCCTTGGATAGATCTTTCTAATGAGGTATTGCGCGTGTCAAACAAAGATTGTATGCCAAAGTTACGGCCCCGGGAAGTTGATGTACCAATTTACCCAAAACGTGGCCCATAGTTTGGCGCTTAATCTCTAGGGTTAGGGTTTTAGATGTTTAGGGTTTTCCATTGTTTCTCAACAATAAATATGCCTTCGAGCCTCATTGTAAAATATTTCAAAGGCATGTAGCTGCCACATCTCTCCTCAGAGATAAGCTACCATCGCCCGAGCTAGTTGATTTCCATTTCTGTTTGTAAGCATATTTCAGTATTTTACATTAATGAAATGAAGTATTATTTATGTTTTATCTCTATATTTATGGTTATCTCTACAATTTGTTGCGTTACTTTTTAAATCTGGATCAGTGATATAAGAGCAGTTTGCTCTTTCTCTGTTTTTCTTTGCATGTCCCCAACGAGGTCGGGATATAAGAAGTTAGGGCTTGAACTGGTCAAACATTTGCAAGACCAGCCTCACAAATCTCGACGGCCTCCCATGGCAGATGAAAAGAAATACGAGGGGGCAGTAGATCCTATCAAAATATTGCTCGAAGAGGCCCTCGAGCGACAAAGGAATGCGATGATGGACAACTTTGCCCCAGATCCTTCAGTGGCTACCCAAGGGCGACACATCTACTTCCAGCAACTACTCTAGAAGGAAAACACCCTTGAAGGTACAAGTTAACTTTGACATTCCCATATTTGAGGGTCAGATAGATGTAGACATTGTAGATAAATGGTTAAATGTGTTGGAAGGGTATTTTTCTGTTCATTATTTTTCCAATCGGGAAAAGATTACTTTTTCTCTTCTCAAAGCTGCCCCCCAAGTCAAGGACTAGTGGGAAAAATACTGCGAGCAGAAGGATGAAAGTACAGCCTCACTGTTTTCAACCACACCCACTTGGAATTCATTACGGAATGCCATCAAGGAGCAGGACTACCCTGTCAAAAGCTATGAGGATAAATACATAAAGTGGACCATGCTGCGGCAAGGAAGGGACCAAGACATGCCGAAGTTTACCAATATTTTTCATACCCTTCGCACAAAGTTGGGTGTCAAGGATTCTAAGCTGAATTTGCTACTCAAATACTGTGGCTACCTACACAGGTACATCTAGGAAGAGATGGAGTTCTTGGATATCTCCTCGCTTGGCACAGCGTACCGATACACTATCAAGATCGAGCAAAAGTTTAAACAGAAGAAGCGAGACTTTGGATCTGAAAATTCGAAGCAAGGGAAAGGTGCCCCCAAACCACTGAACAAAGGAAAAAGCCAAGGCAGGGTGGCCGAGGACAACCTGCCAAAGCCGCAAGCAAAGAACAACACCGCGAAGCCGAAGAAGGACACGGGAAAGTGGTGTGAGTTTCATAAGAGCTCCATTCACAAGAAAAGTGAGTGTCGGGCCATGCAGTCACTCATGGTCGAGCTAAAGTCTTTGGAATCATATGCATGTTCAGACTTTGACTCTGAGCCAGATAAGGGGAATGACAAAGGGAAGAATATTATTGATGCGAAGCCCAACACCACTGTTTCCATCACGAAGATCTAAAAGGAGGGACCCAAAGATCCATAGGAGGAGGAGCACCTCTTCCACTCTGAGATCTAGGTAAAGGGCTCCCTGCTAAAGTTCATTGTCGACAGCGAGAGCCAAAAGAACCTCATTTCGGTAGAGGTCATGAATCGGCTAGGCTTACCAACCACAGCACATCCATAACCGTACACCATCGGGTGGCTTCACCAAGGACGAGATCTTCGCATGAGCCAACAGTTTCATCTTCCATACAACATCAAGCCCTTCATGGATGAGATATTGTGTGACGTTTCTCCCCTTTGATGTTTGTTATGTATTATTAGGCCAACCATACTTGTAGAAGTGACATGTTGTATATGAGTCAAGGTCTTGTGCTATTATTGTTAATTTTGGAAATAAGTTGTACAAGATACCGGAGGTAGCACCACATATTTCCATCTCTTTGGCTACTGCAAAATAATGTAGTAAGCTCATTTCCAAAACAGGAAATTTGTTTTCCTGATGATACTCCCTCAAGGAAAGAAGAAGACAGTGGCCATGACCTCTGGATATGGCCCCTCTACACGACAACTATAGATGGACAATATCGTGGAGGAGTACGAGGACATCTTCACATCCCCTGCAGGGGTTCCTCTACACTGTTAGGTCAAGCACTTCATCAATCTGACCCCAGGTGTGCCGCTACCCAATGGACCAATCTATCGATGCTCCATTCTGGAGAACGATGAAATCAAGAGGTAGATTAAGGAGTTGTTGCAAAAAGGTCACATCCAACGAATTTCATCACTGTGTGGGACCCTGATCATACTTTGAGTCTCTGTATTGACTATCGAGCGTTGAACAAGATCACTGTTCTGAATAGGTACCCGATCCCATAGATTGATGACCTTTTGGATGAACTGAAGGGGCAAAATATTTGAGCAAGATCAATTTGAAGTCAGGATATCACCAAGTACCAATTGAACCCTCTGATGTGTGGAAGACATCCTTCAAAGCCAAGGAGGGCCTTTTCGAATGGTTGGTCATGCCTTTCGGGTTGACGAATTCCCCTGCAACCTTCATGAGGCTAATGGATGACATCTTGCGGCCGTTCACCAAATCATTTGTAGTGGTATACTTGGATGGCATCCTGATCTTCAACCAAAGTTGGGAAGAACACCTCCACCACATCCGATAGGTTCTCCAAACAATGTGCAACACAAGTTATGTGATAATTTGGAGAAACGCACTTTTAACATGACCCGAGTTCAATATCTAGGATACATTATTGATGAATAGGGGGTCCATGTGGATCTAGCCAAGATCCAAGTCATTCAGGATTGACCATCTCTAACAACTCTGACAGAGCTCCACAAATTTCTGGGTCTTGCCAACTTCTACTGTAGGTTCATGTTGGGATTTTCTCATATCACTTGGCCCTTGAGTCAAGTCACCAAGGGAGGAGTGAAAGAAAAAAAAAATTGGTCTGAATCTCAACAGAAGGGATTCACAGAGTTGAAACATCACCTCTGCTTGGCACTAGTTCTTGCATTACCAGACTTGCAACAACCATTTGAGATCAAGACAGATGCCTCTGACTATGCTATTGGGTTAGTCCTTACTCAACATGGGCATCCAGTGACATATCACAATGAGACACTTTCAGACACAGTCCAGAAGTATCCCACTTATGACAAAGATATGTATTCCATTGTGCAAGCCTGTTGAGAATGGAAGCATTACATTTTGGGGAAGGAAACGGTCATCCACACAGACTACCAACCCATGTTATTCATACAGATGCAAGGGAATTTGCAGAATGATCACCATTAGAAGTGGTCCACATACCTTCAACAATTCCATTTGAATATCAAGTATAATATAATGTTGCAGATTGCCTCAGTCAACCACCAATCATGGCATTAACCACTGTGCTCAACTCTTGTGGACACAAGAATTCTTATTGGCTACTTCTCTACAAAAGCAACCCAGAATTTGGCCACACATACCAGACACTCTTGGAGGTTCAGCATGTTCCATATTTTCACCTCCACGATGCCCTATTATGCCACCTGGGTCACCTTTGTGATCCTTCAAGCGGGCGTGCCAAGATGATTTGGGAAGCACACTACAGTTGGGTTGCTGGGCATTTCGGGGTCGAGAAAATGGTGGCAATACTGTAGAAGTATTTCTATTGGCCGAATCTTTGACAAGATGTCAGGAAGTACATCAAATTTTTCACTGCCTGCACCATTGCCAAACCGACCATCAAGAATCAAGGCCTCTATACTCTGCTACCTACCCCTATTCTACCTTAGCAATCCATCTCCATGGATTACATGCTAGTCCTTCCTTCTACTAAGCATCAAAATGACTGTGTTTTTGTGGTCTTCAACAAGTTCTCAAAGATGACCATTATGGCAGTCTGCAAGAAGAATATCACAGCAGAAGCCACTGCTAAACTCTTCTTTGAATGAGTGTGGGTACACTTTGGGATCCCACAGTCTATCATCTCAGATCGAGACAACAGGTTCCTCAGTACATTTTGGACTAGTCTCTAGTCGATGTTGGACACCAAACTCACTAAGTCCACAACCTTCCATCCCCAAACTGATGGCCAGATAGAGGTTTTCAACATGATGACTATACACATTTTGCGCATGTACAACTCAAAGCATCCATGCACATGGGATGAGAGCCTCCCCTATGTTCAACACAGTGATAAGTAGGCTCTCCACAGCTCGACTGGCCACAACCATTTTTCAGGTGGCCTTGGGATTGCAACCACTATGTCCCATTGATGTGGCCATTCCATTTGTAGCTACTCAGGCAGACTCGTCTCATGTCCAGTCCGAAACAAATAAGGTAAACAACTTCATTGAGCACATTCAACATAGGTCGATGACATTCTGGAGAAATCAAATGCCAAGTACAAGCAACGACATGATCAACATCAGGTGCCACACAAGTTTCAGGTGGCCGACAAACTCTAGTTGCATTTGCAAAATGAACTCCTTACCAAAGCCTATAGGAAACTTAGACCACTCTGATATGGTCCTTACACCATTACCAAGGCTGTGGAAGACAATGCATTTGAGCTTACCATTCCCCCATTCCTTGGCCTACACCCAGTGTTCAATGTGGGCCGCCTTCGGCCATACTTTCCACCATTACTAGACACATCTGACATTGTAGAACAGCTCACACCAACAGAGTTAAATCCAGATTGAATGGAACAAGATGCAACTTATCGAACCATGGGCATGCAAATCAAGCACACTTTCCAGCATAAGATCCAATTGTATCGATTTTTCAAAGCAAGCCAACTCCTTCACCAGGGCAAGTGGCTCACCAAGGACCAAGTTCAACAAAAGTTTCTTCATCTCGTGGAGGAACTCAAGGCAGTGGGGAAATTACTTCCTAAGGGGGGAAGGAATGATCCAGGTGGATATTGGTGGCCACCCACCAATTCCACTTAGACTCCCACCATTGTTTCTTTCAGTTTTTTAGTTTCCTTATTTGTAGCAAAGTTTACTATTCTTGGCAGTTTTTCGGATCCTGAACTTCCAGAGTTGTTTTGAGGCCCTAAACGACATTTTTTGGGAAACCTATGAACAACATGGGGCCATGAACTAATTTTTCTCATCCCAAAGTTGTAGTCCTTGGATAGATCTTTCTAATGAGGTATTGTGCACGTCAGATGGAGATCGTATGCCAAAGTTATGACCCTGGGAAGTTGATGTACCAATTTACCCAAAATGGGGCCCATAGTTTGGCGCTTCATCTCCTAGGGTTAGGGTTTTGGATTTTTAGGGTTTTCCATTGTTTCTCAACAATAAATAGGCCTTCAAGCCTCATTGTAAGTGTTGAGCCTCAAACCTACACTTCTTTATACATCCTCTCAGCCTCCTTTTCCTATTCATTTCCTTCTTTTGCCACTCATTCCCTCCATCAAATTGCTCAAAACATTGTATTTTAGGACTATTTACATGGTTTGCTAATTATGCTAATGACTGTGTTTGGTTTAGAATTTTGGTTCAAAGTGTTGCGTTTCTGCAGCTCACATAGGGTTTCCGCAGCTGGTCCCAGTTTCCGCAACCAACCCCAGATTCCACAGCTGTTTTATTAAATGGTATGTTCCAGGTGTCCTCCGGGAAAAAGAGCCACATGGGCAAGTTCGTGGAACCAAGGACATGGTGTGTGTCCCTCCAGATCACCCAAACCAGTCATCAAAACCTGTGGTCAACGAGGAGGCAACTTCGGTCAACAGAGGTCATTGGCGGTGGCACGGCTCTACGTATTTTGTTTTAGAGCACGTGAAGAACAGGTGGCATCGTCCTCAGTCATGAAGATAGTGGGAAACATAAATCCAACAGCGGATTGAATGCCCACAACGACCGTTGCCTAAATCCGAGGACGTAGCAAGACTACGTGTTTTTGCACAACTGCTCGAATTGCTTAGTTTCCGTTAAGTTAGTTCACTTTCCTGAGTTATAAATAAAGCGTCTTTGAACGTTGGATAGTTAGTTGTTAGCTGTTGTTATGTACTTTTGAACTCCCACTGTATTTTCTATTTCATGCATAATATATGAGAAGACTGTTTTCCATTTAAACGCGTAATTGATCTCTGAATCGGCTGGAGTAGGCAGAGGGCCCCTGTTTACTAAAGGCCTGTACAGTACTTTTAATTTCCTGCATTTCTTTCTTTCATTTTATGTATATAATGCCTTTGATTGCTGTGTTTCGATAGTTGTATATATATTTCAAATTCTGCTTGTTTATATTTCTGCACTTTTCCATGACTGATCAGTGTGTTATGCAGGTTTCTTAGGCGTGCCCGGGACAATTTCTTTCTTTTCTTTTTCACAACTAGTGACACTTGTGATCATCTTGTCTATGTTGCTGATCTTCCTTGTTTTGCAGCCTTTATTTCCTTACTATCATTTAGTTAATTTTCTAGTTGCTTTCTACTTTTAGACATCAAGTTGTTTATCTATTGATGGTTCCTTCTTCATAATTTAATATCTTCATTAAGGACCAAAATATCACTTAGCACAGCTTGGTTTAGTTGTTCAAGAACTCACAATTGCTTGGCTTATTTTTAATTGTCTCTCACATGATATATTCAGTTAAAAGACAAGAAGTTAAAAAGAAGTTAAAGTATTTGTGACTAGTCTTTCTTTTGTGTAGATTTACTTTAGCTTCACATTGCTTAGTTGTTATTTGACATAGATTTTATTTTCCTTTTCTTGCAGCAGCAGAGATACTGGACCAATGTCATTAGTCTTTTATTTGATGCCTTTATTTTCCTTTAAAAGTTGATTTCATTTCAGTTGTTGTTCAAGCTTTCTTTTTAAGTTATAAAAATCTCATCACAATCTCACACACTTCACTCGCTTTATTTCATTTCCATCACATCAGATTAGGAGAGATATACTTGAAAACAAACTTAAAAAAGTTAAAAACGACAAAAGCTTAAGAAATAGTTGCCTAAGTACATACAGTACACCTTACTTCATCAGCTTACGAGCCCCGGGTTGACATTTAAAAGTTGCAATTTAGACATCACTAAATTGACCAAACATTTTTGGTGCCGCTGCCGAGGAAGTGAAATTAGGTAGCCAATTTCTAATAAAAAAATATAAAAACAAGAAAATTTCAAGAAAGGAAAAGTGATAACCTCTCAAAGTATGCTCTCCTCTTGCACTTAGTGTGATCTAGAGGATCGGAAAATAGAAAGTTATTGGTTTAATATTTTCTTGAGTATGCTCTCTTCTTGCACCTAGAGTGATTTGGAAGATCAGAAAGAGAATTATTACCCTGACTTGAAGAAAAATAAAAAATGACATGCATAGAGCAAGAGATTCTAGGGGGAGGTTTTTAGCTAGATCCAAGAGTTCGATTTTCACAACTCCATCTACTTCGAGAAATAGGCAAGAGACACCTCCATCTTCTCCAACTCACACTCCTAGCTCTAGGATTCCTGGAATTCAAGAGGCAATAGTTGACTCTCCCACACCATCTATTGAATCCGAATTAGAAGGAGATT
>APFE030590522.1:0-13891 GCA_000404065.3 Pinus taeda
CTTGATGCTCGATGTGATCTTTCACTTCTTGAACATTTTTCTTCTTGATATGTCCTTCTATATTGATAGTTTGAGGAGTGGTAATTCTGACCAATGAATTACCAGATATGGTTGGATTCATTTCTTCTTTCTCGATGTGATCTTTGACTTCTTCCACCTTTTTCTTCTTGATATGTCCTTTTGTTTTGAGAGTTTGAGTAGTGGTAATTCTTTCCAATGCTTTACAAGATATGGTCTAATTCATTTCTTCTTTCTCTAGGGTTGGGTCCTACCGTACATCCTCTTCTTTTGATGTTTCTTGATCCTTTTCTTCCTCCTCTTAAAATAATTTCTTCTCATCAAACTTATGACCCTTTGTGCATTTGCTATCACAATTGTAACAAAGCCATTTTTCTCTTTCTTCTTCCAATTGTTGTGGTGTAATCCTTGTAGGTTGTGGAAGGCTAGGAGAAACAACACATCCATCTTTATAGTTGTGAGGGGTAGACTTCCTTGCTGCAATAATTTTACTTTCCACTATGTAACAAAGCCCTTTTACTCTTTCTAACTGTTGTGGTGTTGCTCTTTGTATCCTCATAATGTGTTATCATTTCCTCCGTGAAATTGACCACGTAACAAGTTGTTTACGAAAACAAAGCCTTTTGTACCATAAAAATTAATCCGGTTCTAAATATGAAGATGCAATACATACCTTTTGTAACAGTGGTACACCATGTAGATCAAAATATTGCTCCATCTGAAGTATCCAATTTACCAGATCCTTGCCATCAAACTTCCTCATATCCCCTTTTCTTGATTTTAGGAGCTCGATCTTGAAATGAATATAACTCTATAATTTAGGTTCTTCCAGTTCTAAAATTGTGACCTATAGTAGCCCTATGTGTCCTCTTTCCAATGCCACTAGTCTGATCCCAATTGGATTCTCCAAGGAAGAGTTATGCCAAATCTCCCACAGTGACCTGATTATAGACTGGTTCAGTAGAGCAAAATTGTACGACGTGCCATGTATCATTGTTTCAACCTTTTGCTCTGAAAAAAATATATACAAGAAACTATAGTCCGTCCTCTTTCTGTACCTTCTTACAAAATTTCAATCCAATGCTCAGAGAGAAAGTTATGAAGATTTTCCCCAAGTCACCTGTTTAAAATGTAATTTAGGAGTCTGCAAAAAGACTAACTTCCTCAAATCATATCTCTGCAAATATAGCGTGAAAAGCTTTGAAATTCAGACCTGAGGTTCAGTGTGATTTTGTCTCAAATGGGTTTTTTTCACTTCTGAAGCATCGCAGAAAAAAGTTATAGCAAAAATGCCACGATGACCTATTTGGAGCAGTGAAACCCTAGAATCCAAAGCTCTGATACCAAATGTTATGAAACCAGCTCACAAAAAGATAGAAAATATAGATCAATGCCTTGGAATTCAGCCTGTTCAAGGGGGCAAACTCCTTTACATTACACAAATGAATGATTCCTTGATGATACAAAGGAAAATACCTCCTTTCTATATATAGGAGTCTAAGCGATCATAATATAATCAGAGCCGACATAACAATAATAATGTAAGGGCACAATAATAACAATAGTGGGCTTCTATGGGGCACGATAGTAACAATATGGGCACTACATGGGTACATCAATATAATAAGGGGGTTGTACTAATAACAATAAGGGGTTACCCTAGTAGTATAGGGGCCTAAAAGATAAAAATCCTATCATGCTCCAGTTTCATTTCAATTCTCTACCTACCCTTAACTTTCCTAACATTTTTACAATCTTAGTCACTCAAGTGCATTTGAACTAGCAACTTAACATTTTCCTTTTAATTATTAATCTGATTCTATCCCTTATTGCTTCCATTAGCTCAGATTAAACTGTTGAGCCAATTTTATTTACTAGCTATCAACAAACAATTTAAATCTAATCCAATCATGATTAAACTGTACAATTGGGTTGTATGAACTAGTGTGGCATTTAAACAATCTACACACAACTTTTATTTGCAAAAATAAAATTGAGTAAGAGTAGTGGCATTTGGATTTGCAACACTTTCAGAATTTATTATTTTTTCATTTCTTTCTAATCTAACATTTTTTTTTGTGCCTTCCTTTTTTAGGGCATATATTCTAACATTTTACTTGATATGGACTTATTCATCAAAATATCCCTAACATTTTTTGTCTCTTTATTCCTTTTTTCCATATCCTAACTTAACATTTCTCAAAATATATTTTTTAAATGCTAACTTACCAAAACCAAAAATTGCTACAGCATCGGCTCCAACTGGGGACTGCTTTCTCGTGTAGAATGCAGAGAACCTACAGATCCATGTGCCTTCTCCTCGAGCTATGGATTCTTAGCTGTGGGAAACTCATATTGACAGTTTGAAAAAGTAAAATAAACCAGACTTTTTACAATGGTAGTAGTGAAATCTACTTCAACTTCTCAATACTAAATGTAATGCTTGAGAAACCTTCCATTGATAGGATAACTGGAATATAGTCCCTCTAGATTTTGTAGCACAAAACTGTTGTTTCCCTTTACTTCACCAATTGCTAAAGGTCCAAACCACAGATTGTCAAATTTGCCATGTTTTCACTTATCTTCTCTTCTGGAATCCCATCTTAGAACTAGATCACCTTCCTTGAAGTCCCTTTCCCTGGCTCTTCTGTCAAACAGGCTCTTCATCTTATTCTGATGCTTTTTCAATTTGTATTGAACTTCATCTTTGTTTTCATTTAGTTCAATAATTTGATTTATTCTCCTTGAAAAATCATCAGGTTCATCAATTGAGTCCTGCAGAAAATTTAAAATAGGGAAGGCCAAGTCGTAGGGAAAATTGCATCTTTCCCATAAACTAGTGTGGCATTTAAACAATCTACACACAACTTTTATTTGCAAAAATAAAATTGACTAAGAGTAGTGGCATTTGGATTTGCAACACTTTCAGAATTTATTATTTTTTCGTTTCTTTCTCATCTAACATTTTATTTTTTGCGCCTTCCTTTTTTAGGGCATCTATTCTAACATTTTACTTGACATGGACTTATTCATCAAAATATCCCTAACATTTTTTGTCTCTTTATTCCTTTTGTCCATATCGTAACTTAACATTTTCTCAAAATATATTTTTTAAATGCTAACTTACCAAAACCAAAAATTGCTACAACATCATCTCCAACTGGGGACTGCTTTCTCTTATAGAATGCAGAGAACCTGCAGATCCATGTGCCTTCTACTCGGGCTATCAATTCTTAGTTGTGGAAAACTCATATTGACAGTTTGAAAAAGTAAATAAACCAGAATTTTTACAATGGTAGTAGTGAAATCTACTTAACTTCTCAATACTGAATGCAATGCTTGAGAAACCTTCCATTAACATGATAAGTGGAATATAGTCCCTCTAGATTTTGTAGCACAAAAATGTTGTTTTCCTTTACTTCACAAATAGGTAAAGGTCCAAACCACAGATTGTCAAACTTGCCATGTTTTCCCTTGTCTTCTCTTCTGGAATGCCATCTTAGAACTAGATCACTCTCCTTGAAGTCCCTTTCCCTGGCTCTTCTATCAAACAGCCTCTTCATCTTATTCTGATACTTTTTCAATTTGTATTGAACTTCATCTCTATTTTCATTTAGTTCAATAATTTGATTTATCCTCCTTCAAAAATCATCAAGTTCATCACTTGAATCCTGCAGAAACTTTAAAACAGGGAAGGCCAAGTTCGTAGGGCAAATTTCATATTTCCCATAAACGAACTCAAAAGGAGATTTTCTAGTAGATCTCTTTGGAGTAATTATGTTTTCCCAAACTGCATAAATTATATGAGTGCCCCAACTCTTTTTATGATCTGCTAAAGTCTTTTTGATAACCTTTACCATAATTTTCTTTGATGATTCTACAAGACCATTACCTTAAGGATAATATGGAGTTGAATGATGTAGCAGAATCTGATATTTCTGGAAAAAATCAATCATTTTAACACTAGAAAATGTTGTGGAATTTTCAGTAACAGTCTTGGTTGGGCAACCAAACCTAAATAAGATGTTTTCTTCAATGAATTTGATTACTACTGAATCAGTAACATTTCTTACTGGAATTGCTTCCACCCATTTAGTAAACTAGTATGTTGTAGTTAGGATCCATATATGTTGATTCTTGAAGTAGGATGAATCTATCCAATAAAATATAATCGCCATTGGATAAAAGGTGTTGAGACTATTGTAGGGATCAGTGGAAGAGCTGCTAGTTTTTGCTTACCAGCAAACATCTGACAAGGAACACAACTTCTGACTTTTTCTCCTACTTGTAAGAACAATGTTGGCCAATAAAATCGTGACCTTAATATCTTATATGTTTTTTCTCTCCAAGCATAATGCCCTCCACAAAATCCTGTATGAAACCAATCAATGAACCCTTCAGTCTCTGGTTCTCTTAATCATAATAACAAGATATTTAATGGGTCCTTCTAGTATAGATTTGCATTTATGATACAATACCTGATTGCTTTCAATTTGAGAGTTTTACATTGAATTTTGGAGAATGATGTTGGAAACTCAAAATGAATCAAGAAATTTACAATCTCTTGATACCAATTTGACAAAAGAAATTTCTCATCGATGTGTGGAGAAATGGTATGATCTAAAGGTAAAGGTTCTTATGGATTCTTTTCTTCAGGATGTTGGGAAGGTTCTTGTGGATTCTCCCCTTCTGCATAAACATAAGGTTCTTGTGGGTTCTTATTATTTGAACTTTACGGAGGTTCTGGTGGATTCTACCCTTGTATTTCCCAAGCAGAGTTGATGTCCAACACTTTACAGCTAGATTCAGCTAGAAGCTTAGCTAATCATTGACCCTTTACTAGATTTGTAGTTTTGGTAATTAGATCAAGCTCCAGTATTTTAGTGATCCATCTACCTCTCTTCCCATCAATGTCTATTAGAGTTAAAATAGTTTTTACAGCACTATTAGGAACATAAGCAGTAATAGGTGAATGTAGGACATACATCCTGAATGATTTGAGGGCTTGTATAAGGGTATAGGCATGTTTCTCAATTATGTCATACTTAAGCTCGACATCCCTCATAACCTTATTAAAAAAGGCTATAGGTTGGTCATGGGAATCTTCATTCTTTTGTAATAAAATAGTAGCAAGGGTTGTTTTAGAGGCAAAGGAAAAGATATTAAATGGTTTGGTATAATCAGGATTGGCCAAGGTTGGAGCTTCAGAGATAGCTTTCTTGATCTGATCAAATGCATCCCTAGAAGAGACAGTCCATTTAACTTCATGATCCTTGTAGAGCATATCAGTTATGTCTTTTACAATTTTAGAATAATTCGGGATGAATCTTCTTAAAAAAATAATCTTGCCTAAAAAAGCTTGAATCTCTTTCTTATTTCTAGGTAATGACAATTTTTTAATGAAACATACACCTTTGGGATCAATCACCAGTCCTTTGAGATTATATGGCCTAACATTTTTCCTTCTTTGATAGCAAACATATACTTTTTAGGATTCAAGGATATTCTGAATTTCCTACACCTATCAAAAACCTTCATCAAGTGCTTTAGATGTTTCTGATCAGAGTTAGAAAAAATAGTTATGTCATCAAGATAAATGACTACAAATTTGTTTACTTGACCCACAAAAGCTATATCCATATCTCTCTGAAATGTTTCTCTAGCATTGGATAAGCCAAAGGGAATTCTAGAATACATAGATGTACCCTAGGGTGTAGTAAAAGTTGTCTTCTCTCTGTCTGTTGGATCAACATTTATTTGATTGTAACCTGAAAAGCCATCAAGCATTGGAATTTTTTTTCTTCTGAAACCATCTGAAGTAATTTATCCATTTTAGGTAAAGGATATTTATATTTTAATGAATCTTTATTCAAATTCCTAAAGACCACACAAAGTCTGATTTCCACATTCTTCTTTCTCACAGGAACTAGATTGGCAATCCAATTATAGTATCTAGGAGGCACAATAATTTGGGCATCTAGCATTTTCTTAGTTTCCTTTTCCACAGTTGGTAGAAGAACTGGGTTAATCCTCCTAAGCTTCTGATGATAAGGCGTAGCTTTTGGATTTAAAGGAATCTTATGATGTATCAGTGATGTATCATAAGTCTTTATATCAGCATAGGTCCAGGAAAAAACATCCTTATATTTTTCAAGTAACTTAAGGTATTAAGTTTTGATTTCAGGACCTAAGGATGCACATATTTTGATGTTCTTAATGTCATTATTTGTTCCAATATTTACTTCTTCTCTGTCATCTTGTGGAGAAATTGACTGTGGATTTCTGAGGACAACATTTTTATCAAATAATTTCTCTAAAGGAATGAGATCTTTGGGAATAAAATTGTTAGACAATTGAATGATGTCATGATTGGCAATTTTTGAATTGAAATTTGAACTATCATTTTCGTTTGTGTTTTCATTTGTTTCTATTCTATTTTCATCAATTTGTAGAACTGAAAATTCATCTACAGCTTGCAAAAAAGATTTTAGTTATTCATCATCTTCATATCTGCTAGTATTTTAGATTATCTGGGATGGATGGCATGTATTTGACTTGTATTTGATAGAACACATTAGTTTGATCTAGGATTTTAAATGAACTAGCAGAGACAACTAGGGAATCTACATGAATATTCTCATCTCTTGGGATATAATTCAAGTTAAAATCACTAAAGAAATTTTCAACTGAATCCCAAACCTCATTTCGATAAGAGATAAGCTTAGGATGTTTTGTTTGGAAATATTTATAACTTGTTTAAAAATGAGCTCTGATTCAGTGAAAACACTCAAGTTTTGTATCTTTAAACTCTTGGATAATTGTAGTCCTATAAGGAAAGCCTCATATTCTGCTACATTATTTGTAACTCAAAATCAAGTTTGCATGATTAATATTTTCTTTTTCTAGTGAGATTAGTACTACCCCAGCCCTTGCTCCATCCTTTGTACAAGAACCATCAAATAATAGATTCCATACATCATTTTGTTTTGGAATAGGGCTTTCATTTACATCTTCAATTTTTACTTGGGATTCATGTATTTTGTTTAAAGAGAGTTGAAAACATCCAAAGTCTTGATCAGTTGCGTAAATGGGATGGTTCCTTGGTTGATCTATTTTTCATATAGTGTGTACAAATCTTACCTCTCTATACAACCTAAGTTTTTCTCCCCCATAAACTGGAATAATGGCATAAGACATTTCCATCTGTAGATTTACCCCTACTCAAATTTAGGTGATCTTATTGGTAGTGGGGGTTCTTGACATGATTCAAGTGAATGAATAAGGAAAGATGATTTGAAATCAAATCCCCTATCTAAAATTTCAGCAACCCTAGGTGATAAATGAGTTGAATCTGGATTTGATAGAATGTTAATATAGGGATGAAATTGCAATATATCTTCAGACTACGAGGCTGAAGTAGAAGAAGATAGTTGATGTCTTCTTCTGAAATTGGCCTTTCTCACAAGATTTTATGGATCTGACAGAGGAATAACTGTGTCAGATTCAGAATGGGATCTAGTGTGCTTAAAAGGTGCCAATTTGGCACAGTCGAGTTGCCAGGTGAAGGATTTTGAGCTATCTAGACCTTTAGTCATCTTAAAGGAATTGGATTTATATCATTGACCTGGGAAAACTAATTTAATTTGAGTCCCTGACAATGGCACCATATTGATGTTGTATCTTTAAGATGATAATGGTTAGCTATCATGCCAGGGCATATAAGATATTTGTTTTCAGGGGTTTTGTTTTAATTTTGGAGGACCGATGTATGAAACAAATTTAAAACAATGATGCCTAAGCTTTTTGAATAATACTAATATTTAAACAAAGGGTTGCTATTAAAATCCACACAATGATTTAGCTTGTCTGCTGATGAGCAGAAATAGAAAGATGATATGAATATTACAGTTTTCAAATAGAAAATTAAATAACCATAAGTAAGAAAACCTTCAAACAATGTTCAAAAATTTTGACAGAATATGCCCAATATTACAAAGAGACTAATGATTTTATGATTTAGAGGGAATTACTTATACAAACAATTTCTTATAATTCATTCTCTTTAAAGATAATCACTTCAGAAATATTATAGGAGCAATTCAAACACAACTACTCCTACTTGGTTATCTTTATAAAACTTAAGAATATGAAGAAAACATGGTGAACGAAAACTAGAAAAACTTACAAGGAATACAAAACTGTATGAATGAAAATTCAGAATCCTTCGCTTTGCTATTAATGATTTAGAAAAATTTGAGTACATTTGGTGCTTACAAATTTTTCTTCAAGGGTGCAACCCTTAGTAACTCGTGAAAGAGAGTTATTTACACAAGTTTAGAGCTAATAAAATATCTTAAACAAATTTACAAAAATAGCTTAATACAAAACTAGGAAAATGAATTGATAGTAAATCTGTCACTATTTTGGTGTTGAACTCTTGATGACTGCTCCACAAAATTATGAATGTTGCTGAGTTGTTGATGACTACCCCTAAGAATGTTGAATGTTGTTCATCCTCCTTTTAGTCAAGTAAACCAGTTAACTGTTTTAAGCATTTCTTATCCGGGATATATAACTTAGATACCCTTTTATAAACCTCATCCATTTATGTATATTTAGTAAAAGTGGGTTTTAGTAAAAATATATGTTTGATTTCATTTAGGATGAAAGAGGTATCTCTGAGTGCCTTCAGCACAAGCCTTGGTGTTGTTGTCCCTTCTATGTTTGAAACTCAAGTCGCACTAGTCTTAACCTCCGTAATATTGTGGACATAATCTTCAATAGGCATTAACTTATCATTTATTGCAAATAAGGAGTGAAAACCCCTTTTGGTCAAGGGTTCTAGCCTGCTGAAGAAACATTGGGCTATGACATTAACACTGATGCACTTTTCCTCCAACTAAAAATTGAGATTTTTCTTTATAATAACCTTCTTCACTTCCAGTATGGTTGTTATCCTGTCATCAATACCCAACTCTTGAAGCTCATAGTTGTCTTTATAATTTAGAAACCTGATTATATTGGTAGCTATTTCTAGTTTGTCCCCAAGTTGATTTGAGATAGTTTCAATAGCTTCTTGAGCTTTTTCCAACAAGTCCTTTTGATAAAAAATTATTCTAATATAAGGCCAAATTTTGATTGATTCAATGATCTCTTCCCATATAATTTCCTTCACTAAACCTAGTGTATTTCTGAGGTGAGAGTCTTGACTTCTTTTTGCAATACCTCAAATTGACCTTTTCCCCTCTGCAACTCAGCTGCATGTGAACTATCTGTAACTGCTTTCATGTGTTGTAGTGTCTTCAGTTGATCCTCCAATTTCTTGATTTCTTTTGTCTGAATATATAGGTTCTGAATAGCTTTATAAAGTTGTTCAGCTCCTTTTGTTGTACTTGTGGTTGTTGTTTTAGTTATAGAAACTATTGTAAGAGTAACTACATCCATTGGAATACTGGCCTTTTTCACAATTTTCTCTTTCTCTTTGACAAGCTTTTCCATTTGTTCTTCCATCTATTTTATTTGTATATTTTGTTCCATGTTGAGCTTCATCATGTCAAATTTCTGAGTTTCGGTTTCTTCAATTTCTTTAGTCATTGGGTCCTCTGAAGCTGGCAACTTGAGCTACTTCCTTAATGTTGAAATCTTAGTATTTTTCTTCTTAACAATTTCTTCTGCGACCTTTATATCAGAGGTATCATATCCCATCTTCAGCACCAGATCTTCCAAAGCTTTGATCTTGGTGTCTTTTTCCAATGAGGAAACCTTCTCAAGCTTGAGCTGTGATTGTGTATTATCCAAGGTAAACTGCATCTTTGACAGACTCATGGCAGTGTTAGTTAAAGTGGAAGTAATCATTTGGCTAGTCTGTTTGTGCATCTCAATTTGGTCAATTGGATGTATATCTTTAACATTAAACTCAAAGGAGGTTTGCTTCTGGTAATGTGCAGGAGTCCTGGGCTTTGAATCTGAGCTTGTAAGAAAACCATCTGCATTTTACCTTTCTCGGAGTCAAAGACTAAAAGAAGTCGGGCTTGAGAACTGGATGAATGTATCCAGAATTGAGTATAAGTATTCAATTTTAATTCCTCATTCTTCTTCTTAATTTCACTAAAATCTTCTTTATCCTTCTGACTGACTCACTAGTCTGAATCACCTGTTGTTCCTGGGATGTGGTGGAATGAGTGGGATACTGAGTAGATTGTCCACTAGATTGTGTGAAAAGAGATGTTTCTCCAAGTCCATAAAATGTTGTTTTTTGTGGCTCAATAGTTGCGCTAACCTTCAAAGAGAGCCTAGGTCTCTTCTTTCTATGTACAATTCTAAAACCTTGACTTGATGCTTCAGTTGTAGGGGATGACTATTCTTCCCTTCCTCATTTGGCTATATTTTCTTGTGCAAGTGGAGTTTGTAAATTTGAAGTAGAAATTTCATGTTCTTCAGCTTCTTGAAGGGTGTTCTCCTTCCATTCTAACTGATTTTTTTATTGCTCAATTTCATGCCTAGCTATGTGATGATATGGAGTAAACTTATTTTCAACATTGAGCCTAGAAATCACTCCCATTGGGTCATAAGACCAAGTGAAGCTGAGGAAAACTTCATTTCCTTCAGTAACCTGTCTGCTTCTTCTCTTGTTGCTCTAGTGTTACAGATGAATGGACCAACCTGAGCCTTTAGCTTAAACTGTGATTTCTTCGTTGCAGCCACAAAATGTACTTCATTTGCACTGAGCCTCTGCCTAATGTATTATAATGCAAAAATTCTCATAGGGAGGTACTTGGGCAGCTTGTAAGGTGGAAGTTCATAGCCAAAGACTTTGATCTCTGTATAATTTTGGTAAAGATACCAATCTCCTATTGTGGCTTGCTCAACTAATTGTAAAAATTTTACAATTTCATCATTAACTCTTGGTTTTGGAGTGCTTCTCATAAGATTAATGGCTAGATGAACAAAAAATTCTATGAACTATTTATATGAAAATTCTTCTTTCTCCTTCATTCCCATAGAAGTCTAAAATATCACTGATTATTGGTTGCCTTCTTCATCTAGCTTCTACAAATTGAATGGAAATGTGTCTCCCTTAAAATAGATAAAAATATATACAAGTATTGAAGCATATTTGAATACCTCTTCGGTATTGAACTAGACAAATTGTTCATGAATGGTCTCAGCTAGAAATTGACTAAAATTAAAATGAACAGTGGGTTTGGAACTAGCAGAAAAGGTAGACAAGAAACCATTGATGGCTTCATATACATGTTGATCAGAATAGTAACCAAGAAGATAAGAGAGAATGGTGGTAATTTGCTTGGTTTTGTCTAGGAATGTTATAGACATATTTGGGCACATCAACCCCAAACTTATATGTCGATAAACTAGGGGTCTTCGGCCCCTAAAAGAGTTGTTTCATACCCTAAAATAACATATTCATCTGATTACATCATTCCCCAAAATTTCCACCTGAGAAACCATCCAGAAATGGCCTAAATTGAACCATATTGACTGCTCCAATGGCAGGGTGTGATGCACACTAATTAGGCCTTCTATAGGGTGCGATGGGCAAGGATGGACAAATGTCCGAGAAAATTTGCTAGGTGGTTTCTCATGGAATATTCTAGAAACTTCTCCTATGCCACTTTCCTCTCTGAATTCACCTAGGGAGGAGTAAGAGATCCAAGAAATCTCCAAGTGGAACCAATTGTAACAAGTGGAATGACGCTAATCAAACCCCATGGATGACTCACACCCTTGCACACATCTATAAGTGGATCCCTCATCTAAGAGATCTAGAGGCTAGAATATTGTAAATTGCAAGGAAGTGCTGAAAGTATGTAATTGAGGAAAGAGTATAGCATTGTTGGTGTGATCTTACTATTTCATGAGGTGAAGAGGGATTGAAGCTGGAAGGATGATGTTGGATCATACAACTGGGTTGTAGTTCTCCCTTCTATTAATAAAGTTCTTCAAGTTTTCTTCCATATGATTATGAAATTATGAATGTTATCATTTGTGAATGCTATCATTTGTTCATTATATATCTGATTCTGTAATGTTTATGTTGTAAAAGATCACGATGCTTTGACGGTTCTTTGTTACTGTACTTGTGCAGGTACTCTCCAAGCGGGTTAAGTACGGAGAGGAGTTGCAAGCTCTGTCAAGGGGGAAAGAGAGCAAGCAAGGGATTAAGTGGAAGTTCTAGGTTGGTTCCTTATCTTTCTCTTATCTATTACACATAGAAGAAATCGTTGAATTTCTTTAAATTGTTGTTTCTAGTGCAGCTGCCAAACCTAGAGGGCTATTCATTTGACAAGACACCAATTTTCCCAAAAACAAGGAATATAAATGAATCATATGAAGGGTTTATTTTAGGCAAAGGGCTATCTATATCTAGAAAATGTTCTATAGTTTTAGCTCTTTTAGTGAAATCTAACTTTTGATAGGCTTCTGTTAGTCTTTCATGAGAAAAAGGATGGGTTGGCATAATAGTTGGGGCCTGCAACATCTGTTCAATAGATTGAGAATTTATGGAGCACAAGATTTCTCTTGTAGGTGAGATAATAGGTCTTTGAGTGGGGTCATAAGATGCATGAAATTTTCTGACAAATTAAAGTTCTCTGTGTATCTGAGGAAAGATGTAATGAGGAAGGTGGGAGTCCCAAAGTCCTATTTCATCTGTTTGATCAACTAATTGGTCCACCATCCAACAATAGATCTCAAACAAATAAAATTTGGACAAAGGCTTATGGATTTTACAGTCTCTGTCAACCAGGGGAGTATGATGGAAGTCAACTTGTGGATGAATGAGAGGATTTGGAATCTTTGAAACTTCCTTCTCCTTAGGAGGCATTCTTTTAATTGAATTGCAAGCTGAAAGTGACAGAAATGGGAAGAATTGGGCTGAAACACAGTGATAACAGAATAGCAGTATAACTAAAAATAGATTAAGTGGACCTGGATGTTGGCTTTCTTATGAATAAAATGGAAAATTCTATTGAATGGTGAATTTGTCATTTTTGCTACAAGATACAAGTATCCAATGATCAATCGAGTTACGGGAATGCACTGTGTAATTGTTTATTATGAAAGAATGGGTTTATAAGGCATAAAAATGGAGCGAGTCTGCTAATCAACAACATAATTGGTATTAATTTCTCAATAGGACTAAGAAACAGATCTATGGAATATTTATTTGCAGAGGTGGCAAATTAAATGGATAACAGGCAGACAGGTGGAAGTTGATTGGATGGAGGAAGTGACATGAGAGCGGAGGTGACGGAGTGGACCGAAAACCACTTTAGGGAGTAAGTTTGGGTGTTAAGCGGTTTGGGATTTTAAGTCCCAAATAACTAGGAGTGGGGGTTGGCAATTTCAAAGGGCGGTTTCCAAAAATTTCGATTTTGGACATCCCCCGCTGATAATTTTTAGATGGAAAGGGAGGGTTGAGGATCAATAAGGTTCATTGGATCGGAGGGAGATGTGCAGGATGGAAAGAAAATGAATGAAGTTTAATGAAGTGAGGTGGAAAGTGATGGTTGGGTCAAAAAGTTATAATGAATGTGACAAGTGTGGGGATTCTCAGTGAATGAATGAATAAAGTGTAAATATTACAACATAACATTGAGATTTATTAAATAATGGTTGATTTTAACCATTCGTTATATGCGCATGTATCCAATGTTCTAACTTAGGATAAAAATCCTATCATGGTCCAATTTCATTTCATTTCTCTACCTACCCTTAACTTTCCTAACATTTTTACATTCTTAGTCACCCAAGTGCATTTGGACTAGCAACTCAACATTTTCCCTTTAATGATTAATCTACTTCTATCCCTTATTGCTTCCATTGGATCAGATTAAACCATTGAGCCAATTTT